>JAJDMX020000117.1:0-103608 GCA_022345685.2 Nothomitra cinnamomea | reverse complement strand
TCCCAGCTTTGCCTCTCCGCAGTTCGGCACGGATTTGGTTGGGACTTATGAACTCCTTATTCTCATAGATGACTGGGCCACCAAATGACCCCTCGAGGATGACTATGGGCGTCATGACAAATCGCGGCCCAATCTCCGTCAAACTGATATTCGTATCGTCATTCTTCCCCTTCTTACTCGGCTGTTTCTCCGTATCCGCAGCAGCAGCGACTCTCTTCACAACCTCCGCCTCGTTGATCTGGTAGCATCGAACCCATACCTTCCCATCTGCGAGCGTGAACCCCATAACATGATCCACAAACGGCTTACTCCGTCTCGCTCCCTTAGGCACGCCAAACATTTGGCTCAGCATTTCCTTCAGCAGCCTCAAATGCGGCTTCTCCTCAAACTGTTTATCAAAGCTCAGTATCGGCCTGGACCCCTTCAGACAGTTCCCGGGAAAGTGCAGCTCTTCCATCGTATGCAGGTTTTGGATGTGGAGTTTGATTGTGGGGCCGTTGGGAGGACGGGACAGCCAGAGGTAGAGGTCTTTGGCCTTGCGAGCCTCGAAGAAGAGAATGTTGTTGCAGTTGCACAAGTCGGCCAGCTCGTTGAGTTGGTGCAGGCGAGTTTTGGTGTCGAGTTTGGCGTCACGCCGAGAGTGGGGGAGGAGGGAGTGCAGGTCTGTGAGGAGGTGGCGGTGCCTATAAATTGAAGAGATATACGACGTTAGAGAGAGCATTCGGATAATTCAAAGAAACTATTCGGGAACGGAGAGGAGAATTCCCTTGCGGAATAGAGACGCACCTATACGTAACTCCTCTCGACGACAGAATCAAAACCCTCTGCTTGTTTCTCTTTACTCCATTCGCACCACTACTCCCACCAGCTGCCTCCTCATCCTCACCGTTCTTCCCGCTCATTCGCGACAGAGATTTGTAGACCGCCGCCATATTTGATTAGAGTACCTTCGTCGTGGGATTTTGGCAGAGGAAATTTGTTATCCACGGCTGAGGCTCTAGTGGAGGTTTTGATGCCAAGATTTCGTGGATGACATAAGCACACTTTGGACCACTTGGGGCGATTTATTGGTTGAGCTCTCAGTGTGGAACATGAGTCCTACTTACAGTGCAACAGGAACATATATGCACATTAAACATCCGCACCTTGACGCCTTCTCTAGGCACAATGACTGGATAATTTAGAGTATATAGGAACGCTTTAGGACCGCCACATTCCAGGGCAGCTTTACTCACGGTACTCCGTGAATATTGCCGTCTGACTCCGCCTTCGACCACGAGATGCTTACGGCGATTTACTGGTGAGCATAGCGAAACCCTAACCGTCTGTCTCGACTTCAGAGGATCTGCTGGAGGTGCGGGTGATATATCCGTGCCTAGGGTCTTAAACGTCGAGTTTCTACTTTCGGTGAGGTTGAATCCTACTCACCAATCCAATTGGACGATTTGCTCGCATCGCCGTACCGTCAACCCCTGGCTTAGTTCTTTCAGACAACAGTCGTTCAATATACTCCGCTAATGAGCAACTCCTAGTACTCGTCGGAAACTTTCTGAAAGCAGGCCCCAAAATTACCCCAGGTTTCGTTGAATTCACCAATCTACTCCGTTTTCGGAGCTGATTTCCGATAAATCAGAAATGCAGTACACAACTAAACTCCAGGGCTCTGCTTGTCCTGGCTATCCCTCGCCATTTCCAAAAAGGAAATATCCGAATGATACGAAAACTGAAAGTGGTTTTAGCGATTCAAGGACTCCAATGCTGTCAATGTATTCACGGGCCATGTCCTTTGGTCCGTAGCCGCCGGTCTCCATAGTCAGCGAAACAGGGATGATATGTTACTTAGTCAGGTGTAGGCCTGTCTTGAGCATGAGGGCTTTCACCGAAAATCGCTGACAATGATATTTTCCGCATTTCTCCTTATCTTTTTTAATAACATTGCAGTTGCAGCTGGGGTTTTAAGCAGCCTTTGCGAATTTTGTCATATTTATGAAACCTTCCTGCCTGAAGCCACAATACACTCATTTTACCGCGGGTTGGAAGGAATTGGCTTGTCGGAAAGTCAGCCATTGCAGCTGCGTTACGACATGGATATTTCATATCTTGTTATGCGTGATTATCTAGATTCGAGGGAAAGGTGAGGTGCGTCCGTATTCTGGACCACATCTAGTATTGTGTTTGGGTCTGGGTAACAGTTGCCGAGGCAGAAATAGAGCATTGAAGTCAAGCCACCACAAAAGCAAATCGCGGACTCGTGCTTATCTCTGGAATTCTCTTCTAGACATAGGCAACGTCTGTCGGATGAAGGGATGGGAAGAGGATTCAGAAAAACCACAGAAGACGTGATCCCTTCAGGCAATGATGGAGTGGAATGCAGTTCGGGCGTTACACCCGCGATAGAGCTGCCAGTAGCATCACCAGGAGGGTGACCGGGAGGATTTTTTGGGGAGTCCGCCGAAACGCATATCTCGTGTTGCCAGATTATTCGATAGCGCTCCTTCATGACCGCATAGCTAATGTAAGCACGTAGCAATAGGAAAATCTCACAGCCAGGCAATTATTTTATCATTTTACGTTTCTCGGCCTATCGAGTATTTATAAGACTGTCGAAACCTCTCACATCGTCCGAAAACACAAACCGCTCATGACTTCCATAGCGATTGGCATGTTATTTCCCACAATTCTCGCATACCCGCGCTCCCATTTTCAAGTCCTTCTTTCTGTATCTGTGATTATGCCGCACTTTCAAAGTTGAGAGTAATCCTCGCCTTCCATTTCATGTTTGAGCATAGCAGTGTCGACCAACCATGATGGAGCTGACACCTACTTCCTTGTTCGGTCACGAATGAATTCTTCGCTTGTTTGAACGAGAACCTGTCACAGAATTAGCCGGATATTCTGATTTGCAGATAATATGGCTAGAGACTTACAACGCCGTATTTCTCGGCCCCTTCGATAGGTGTCTGACTAATGGCCACGAAGCGGCGAAACTTGGTGTAGTCTTCGTGGGCCAACAGGCTAAGGAGGACGACTTGCTGAAGAGGGTCGGGTGGCTCATAACCGCTGTCGGAGCCGACTTGTAACACGTCAACGAGATTCGGGTCGTTCAGTATATTTCCCGGAGGCTTATACATAAATTCTCGAAGTTGCATCCATACACTTGCTCGCCTAGAATCCTGTCAGTCAAGTTTGGGAAGAGAAATTCCAACTCTTACAATTTCTGTATTTCGGTTGTTTCAGTATTCTCCTCCACCTTGGTAGTAAAGATGTGATTGACCCAGTTAGTAACATCGCCCCCGCGCACAACAAGCTTCCACGCTCCACTCTGAGCCCTCGCCAGCTGCCATCTAAACCACTTGAATATGGCTAGAACGCTGCTTGGATGCTTGACAAACATTTCGTCTGTCAAAAGAACAGCACCGCCAAAGAGAAACAAACGAGTGCACTGGAATCCCTGAGAGACTTGGACAGATTTTCCATCGGGGCTGAGGATATGACGCCGGCCAAACTCGAAGGTGTTTATAGCTTTATCGTAGTTGTTTATGATTGAGGCTAGCTTAGGCACCCCATCTAAGCCGAAGCGGCAGAAGTTGCTATGGATCTGTTAAAGATTGCAGTCAGCATGGTCATCAAAAATCCTCTAGCCTGATTAACTTACAAGGACAATACCACGTTCGGCAACATTTGTAAAGTGCTCCCAGGAGCCTTTTATCCCACTCCAGTAGACATTTATTGAGAAACACTTCAGCCAGTGACCGAGAAGCAAGAAGTCATTGAACGCAAGACCATTGTCAGCAATGACAAAGACGATGACTTTGGGACTCTTCTTCGATGTCGGGGAGGGAGGCAGAAAAGTCTCAAATTTCATGTCGAATAGGTAGTTATATACCGTTCTTGTGGCATAAGTCAGGCGGACAAAATGCCATCCGACAAGATTTGAACCAGATTTCTTGGCTTCTTGTGAAGAGATCTTTGAATTCCCCGGGAGTACAAGTTCAAAATCTTCGAGATCGAAAATCATCCACTTGAGATCGCTAGTTTTAGTTCCAGATCCCGTCTTCAAGAACTGCCATGGCTCCGTGTTGGCTGGATACACCACCAATGCAAAGTGCCCTTTCATATGAACTCCAGCACTCCCATACACTCTAAAGTAATCGGTAAGTCCTTCAATCGTGGACTTATCAACTACTCCGACATCTCCTTGAGAAAGGATCTTACTCTGACACTACGATATGTAAGTGGCGTCACAACAGAAGAAAGGATATGCTAGGGACAAGGAAATCACGATACTCACAGTATCCCACAGCTTCTTAAAGTCAGCTGCAGTAAACATCTTGTTGAACCAGAGTCCCTCGAATAGCTCGGTCGAGCGCTGGCGAAGATCACGCTTGATCCCAAGTAGCTTCAGGTTGCCCATCTTCACCTGAGAAGGACCTAGTTCGACGGCTATCTCTATATCAACCACATCGACTGCTTTTCTGGATGTAAGCCGATAAGCATCCTCGTCCGCAACACCCTCAAAAGTTAGAGTTCCGGAGCTCATCGTTAAATCAAGAACTTCATCAACTGGAGTCTTTGCTATATTAGCCTTTTCTTTTTCAGTAGGGTCTTTATCTTTGGCTTCATTGTCGACTTTATTAGTGATGGACAAGACGTATTCAGCCAGTTTAATCTTCTTCTTGTCTGAAATACCTTGAGATTGCTCAACAGCGGCGACTGGCAAGTTCGCTATAGTAGGAGCCTCCGCAGCCGTAGCCGCGGCCGTATCAGCCCCTGTGGGTTTGCTTGCGCTTCCTGCATTAGCTGGACCTGTCGCCATTGGTTCAGGAGATGCAACTTCACCCTCCACAAAAGGGCCCTGCCCAGTTGAAGCCCGCTCCTCTGTTGGACTCATCTCCGCAGGTGTTCTAAAAGTTGGTCGGCGCTGCATAGCCCTCGGGTCTAGAAGCTTGAGCTTTGTAATATCTGGAGCGGGCTCATTACGACCGGCTTTTTCAAATCTCCGCTCTGTAGACTTGTTCGCGAACAGTGCATCCTTTGTGATGTTACGGTGCGAATCATGTGGCTTTGTATAGTCTGGCTTTGTTATGTTTCGCGCCTTAGGAGGTTCAAACACATTGGCAAAAATGTTAACGGGCTTCTTGGGAGCTTCGACTGGTTCAGGAGGCAGCTGTCTCTTGGTCATGGGCTTTCGGCCTGCTGTTTTGCTCGTTGGAGCCCTGGGTTTTCCTGCAAAGCCAGCTGCAGCAGGGCCAGAGGTAGCTGAGACTTCTGATGCGCGTCGGGAAGGTGGCCTCGACACGTTAGTGGAGCTAGGGAGGGAGCGACGAGTACTTGGCTCAGGGAGCCCTGAGCGCGTAGTCTTCAGTTCCGGTGTTTCCTAGTAGTGTGTTAGTTAGACTCGGCATGTATTTGTGCTGTTCCACTTACAGATTTCGATGCAGCACGCAAAGCTGATGCTTTTTGCAGCCGTCTCTTCTTCGGGGCACGCTTGGCCTCTTTCTCTCTAATATCTTCAAGCAACGAATCATCAGATGGGATACCCTCCTCCTCCTCCTCCTCCTCCTCTTCTTCACTAGGGGTGTTCGAAGGCTTCCTTTTTTTAGTTTTCACTACTTTCTTTCCTCTAGAAGAGACTTCTTCAAGACTCATAACAACCTCATCGTCAGACTCGGTGCTGCGTCTCTTTCTTCGTCTCGTGGTTCGAGCAGGAACCTTCTCTCTCTCTTCATCGCTGGATTCTTCCTCATCTGAAGAGGTAGGAATCCCGTGCTTCTTTCTTAACGCTTTTCTCCTCTTCTTTCGCTTGGTTTTGGCATCGCTGATAGCCTTTTGACTAGCTTCCCAGGCTTCAACATCAAAGAGTGGCTCTTCGCCTTTTGCGATACGGCCTTTACGATTCATCCACTCTTGAATAGTACTATCGTCTCCAAATGATTCCTTTGGCTCCCATGTCGCACGTTCTATAGGGTAGCCCTCCCATTTTACCAAATACACCGTCGCGCCGTTTTGGAGCTTTTGAGCTAGAATCTGCTCCACAGGGTATTCTTCCTGTGCTTCGCTTGGAGCAGTGGACGTTATAGATATCGCGTCGTCTGATTCGATATCGGCAGGCATCGTGAACTGCCAAAGCTATAGTTTTAGCGACGTTTGGTGTGTTGTAACATTAACAAAGACGGACTCAATTACCTTTGGATGCAAGGGCTGTGCGCTCGCGTTATCTTGTCTAAGATGCACTCGGATGCCAGTAGAATTAGCCTTTTTTGGAGAGTCAGTCGTTGTGTATCATTAAAGGAGCAGTTTCTCCTAAAGGAAAACGAATAACAACAAATACATGCGAACAAGATAAGGAAATGATGCTGTACAATCCACTTAGTATGCCCTCAGGATGAAATGTGCAGACTGCATATATGTCAAATGTACCCAGCGAGTTGGCAATTGTATACTGATGATCACGTCTTTGACGAAAGCACAAACTTACTGGAACAAGCTGACTGAACGGTGGGAGAATTAAATGAACAAGAAGAGGAATCGAAGTTAAACAATCTACTCTGTGTGCTATTCAAGAGAAACGCGTTGCCAATGCTGATGGCTTGCAACGCGCTTGTCTAGATGCAGTGATGTTGAGAAGTAGAAGCCGGGCTGTGGGGAGTGTGTTGTGGGGGTTTTTATATTGTGGTGAAATGATGTCTGCGGTGGAAAACGGCTACCCGGCTGCGTTGCCTTTTGGGTCAAGAATTGGAACTCCAGACCAGTGAATGGGCAGCTAGATGTTCGTAGATCCGAGCCTATAGAGTGAATGTACCGCTGTAGAGGCTATGACTTGAAAATATGATTCAAGTCCGGTGAAAGTGCACGAATCCACAAGGGACGAAAAGCACATGTCCACAGTGCATAACAGCCCACAGCACCGACAGATAGAGTCACTATATCTTGGTAAAAAGGCTCAGTACACGGTATTTATCTCTTGTGACGGAATTATAGCATCTACGAAAGCCGATTCAACAAGGGGAATATGTCTTTAATGAACAGATGCATCATAACGAGTCAGATTTGGAGAGGAATTCCCGTATGAAACACCATTAAGATAGTATGCACAGGCAGGGTAGTTCTCCCAGAATAAGAGTCATAGAGTACAAAGCACACAAATTGCATTCACAGGGAAGACTGTTTGATACCTTAGATGCTAATCGTCTCGGTTGTGTGTTGATAGATGCCTCCCACAGGCAAAGTATGAGTCTGCTGCGTCTCTAGATCTAAGAATCAACATGAATTTACAGTCAGTTAGAGTGTATGCAAGATTGTCATGTATGGCGTTGGAATATGATATGTCTTGAGGAGAGCGCAGAGACGATCTTGTCTCTAATCTTCCTTCTCATGTCAAAATCGAGACTGGGAACCATACAAACGAGCCCGTGACATTTCCTACCAGATTCTCTCATAGAATCTCTTAGCAGGTCGACGTTGCTATGATTCTCGAGCTGTTGCTTAGGCCAACATCTGTGTACAGTAGTTTTGTGCTTCGTATTCGCAGACGCGGTCGTGTAGACGAACGCCTCAAATCACGTGAGACCCAGGGTCTGTGAACCCAATCCAATTCAGGCAACACAGAACATACTACGATTAGGGCTTCTAGGTAACTCAGGCCTGAACGATACTATCGTCTCGCCCTTTAATATCGATCCACGGCTAGGCACCCAGAGACTATTCATAGCACCCATTCACTTATTAGCGACGATCATTCACCTTCCTCTTTATCCTCAGGTGAATAATATATTTAAAGTGTTCGAAGAATTTCAACTCCTCTTGTCGACACACTTAACACCGCAATCATGGCTAACGACGAATATGATGTATGTGATCCAATCGTACCTGTCCTTGACGACCTCTAAGGCTAACCTGACCGTATTCTAGTTTCTATTTAAAGGTACTCCACAGATCCGCAAGACCTTGAGCTTCCAGATTACGGTAAGGGACCTGTAACTAATAGCTATGATGAACCGAAACAGTCGTACTCATCGGAGACTCCGGGGTCGGTAAATCCAACCTCTTGAGTCGGTTTACCCGAAACGAGTTCAATCTAGACTCAAAGTCCACTATCGGCGTCGAATTTGCGACCCGATCCATTCAAGTCGATGCAAAGACGATTAAAGCTCAGATCTGGGACACTGCTGGTCAAGAGCGATATCGAGCTATCACTTCGGCATACTACCGGGGTGCCGTGGGAGCTCTTTTGGTCTACGATATCAGCAAGCACCAGACGTACGAGAATGTCACGCGATGGCTGAAGGAGTTGCGAGATCATGCCGACTCGAATATTGTGATAATGCTCGTGGGCAATAAGAGCGATTTGAGACATTTAAGGGCTGTCCCAACGGAGGAGGCAAAGCAGTTTGCGAGTTCGTTCCCCCCCCTTTCACTTATCATGAGGGTGTAGTGGCACTCCCGGAGTGGTCTACGAATGCAGACGAATTGATGCTGAGCTATCTGCATAGGCGAGAACAACTTGTCCTTTATCGAAACCTCAGCGCTCGACGCTAGCAACGTCGAACTTGCCTTCCAGAACATCTTAACAGGTACGATAAGCCGGCCAAACGCACGGCTACTTCTGATCAACACTGACCTCCATTTTCAGAGATCTATCGTATTGTCTCCAGCAAAGCCCTCGACAATGGCGAATCTGCACAAAACCCAATCGGCGAACGGAAAGTTCTAGAGATCAGCAAATCGGCCGACACAGACACGAAGAAGGGCAACTGTTGTTAGTCCAGGGAAAGCGCTTGTTAACATGCTGTCTATCCACCAAATGTGCTCTTACAGCCACCACCCACTTCTCCCACACCCACATTCAATCAAACCTTCACACTGTGACGAAAAACAAATTTCATATCAAGACCTAGATGAGCAGGAAAGGCTTCCGATGATAGTACGTGAGAAAAAACGGACACTGGGAGGTTTCGTTATGTTATGCTCTGCTTTGCATACAGTTTTGGACCCCTAAAGAGCTTCTTTCAGCCCATCATCTGAGGATTTTCAACTGCACTGCGTCCATGAAGTAATACGTGCTCTCGGTTTCCATTGAAACATGTCTTATCTTTTGTGAGAAGAAGAGGCTGGCTGGCGCCCGAATGCTTGTTTCCCCCCTTGTCTCCTTGTCAACCGAAATGTCTTTTCCATCCACCCTTCGTGCCCCTCCTGCCTGTCATATAGGGATCTCTCTTCTTCTTTCCTTCTCTATTTCCCTGTTCCCGTTTGGCCTTCCTTGTTTTTCTGCTGTGAATGATCGATCATGTGTGCTCCCACCCTTAATAAGAAACCTCATCCGATCACATACATATGCACGAACCAGAGAGAAACATCTTCGTGAACCCGAGGGGAGGGCAGCCGTAAACTAGGGTCGAGATTGTAGAACATTCAAAGCTTCTATCTCGCGAGTGCCCCGCACTGGTGCATTGATCAGCTCGAGATCCTAGGGCATTGGAACCTCGGTACAACATCTATGATGGGTTTTTCCGTTGGACACCAATATATTTTATCATTTCACTGGATTAGAATGAATGGCCTAAAAATAATCATCACATTCATTCGCCGAAGACTACCTTTGATTTTAAATTCTCTTCGTATTCTCTCTCCAGCATCCCTCCCTAAATCTACAGGTATCCCCAGTCTTGCCGCCCCCATACTCCGGCTCCTTCCCCAGCAAAACCTCTTCTGTACACACCATAAAAACGATAAAATAAACATATTGAGAAGATAAAATGATATCCTTGTTACTCGTTCGACACAAGCAATGCCATGCCCCATGCCATGCCCATGCCAGTATCATGCGACAGAAGAGTGCAACTTTCTGTTCAGTGCAGCAAACAACAAGACGAGCGCCGAGAGCCCCTAGATTCCCCGAACGGAACAGGATTTGCTCGTTCAGTTCCTATTTTTTTTTTTTTTGGATGTTACGAAATAAACATAGGAGAAGAGAGAGAGTGTGTGTGTGTGGGAAAGACGGAGAGGCAAGATGGCTCTCAGCGAAGGGAGCCCGAGGATAGAGTATAGAGAAGAATTTGGTGAGCCTTCCCCATTTGTCTGGCTGTTAGGCCTTTGCGCCGTGTAGAGGCTACGACAAAGTGCTGTGAATGATCAAGCTCGAGCACTCTTCGCACCGCTAACTGCCAATAAATCCGCTTTAATATTCCCTTCAGTCGCAGCGTGGCCTTTGATCCACTCGAATGTGGTCTTCACGCCTACCTTGTTTCTTTCTTCGATCTTCTCAAGAATCGCCTCTACGAGGTCTTGGTTCTCAACTGGCTTTCCCAGGGACGTACGCCAGTTGTTGCGGCGCCAGTTGACGTACCATTTTGTGACACAATCTATGGAGTAACTGCTGTCTGTGAAGATTCGGACTTCCCGGTGGATTGGAGCAATCTCGATAGCGCGTAGTATAGCAGTTAGTTCAGCACGTTGGTTTGTTTGGCGTGGACCTGTGAGGGGCTCAGACACATTTCTGTACAGAAGCCAATGTTAGTTCACGGTGATACACGAGAAGTTGGTGTTGAAGGATGAAACGATAAACGTATCGCAGTGCCGCAAAAGGATGTTTGATCCCAGTAAGATTGCGCAACTCTATAAAAGCTTACCTCTCGTCATCCTCGCCGAAGTAGACTCCAACACCTGCGCTGGCGCCGAACTTCCCATTTCCTAGACTGCTGCCATCTGTGTATATCCGCAATACGCCTCCTCTCTTCTGCGGCGTCACTTTTGACTTCGATTTCTTTGGTGAGTCCGGTATCGGCTGTCGGTCATCTAGGTCAGGGTTATTAATATCACGACCATCCTCGGAATTCGAGTCTACATCCCCTGCAAACTTCGCATCGTGGCCGTCTAGGAGGTTGCTGATTGCTGGGCCGGTTCTCTTTTGCTTTTTTGCCGCCCCATTGGCTTCGTCGGGACTGTCGTGTGTGGATTCCGTTGTCCGCTGCGTCTCTGGGCTCGAACTCGATGCACCATTCACACCTCCGGTATCGTCGCCGCTCTTCAGATATGCCTCGGCTTCTGCACGACTCGTAAAGCACTTGTGCTTTGGCTTGGTCCACCCAATGATCTGTTTCTGAGCTGTAGGCCAGTCCGTGTAGACGCCTGGGACGCGACCGCTCTTCACGCCGTAGAATTTTGGCTGGTATGTTGAGGAGGAGGGGTCATTGGTGGGGTCGTCCCCAGCGAGATACTTTTCGGCGTCGACGAGAGACGCGAAGGACTTGACTGCCGTCGATAAAGAAACGTCAGCTTATTGTTCACGAAGAATTGTATGCTGTTCGCTTTTGGGCCCAAACTCACACATAGCTCCTTTGAAGCCTTTGATCTGGGCTAGACATTCCCCCCAGCTGAGATATATGCCTGGCTTGTGGCCAGCTCTCACCGAGTAAAACTTCGGTTCGGTACCTCGCTTCCTCTTCGACCCTGCAGAGGAAGCTGTGCCTGCTGGTGAAGCGGACTTGGTGGACGCTGCATCCGACATTATTGTGAGCTTGTTCATGTCCGCATAGAGTCCTATTCTCGCGTTGAAGTTGCGTAGTGCGCTGCTCGAGCTCTTGTTGAATCTCTTGTTGAATCGCACCGGCCGTGCAGGCCAGGTAGACTCCCGCAGCGGTGTCGGCGAGCTCTTATTTGATGTTTCAGGTGCGTAGGCAGGGCGTGGAGGCTGTGGGAACACCACTCGAAATATACAAATTTGGGGGTGCAGGCGTGGAATATTGGATATTGGCTTTTGATACCCGTCGCAGGCGGACGTTAGACTTTTAATTAGGAATGCAGAGAGATATGCACGAGGGCTTTTCAGGCCACTGTTTGAGTTGACGTGCCGACAGCTTTGGGAGAGATCGTAAGCAATTATGTCCCGGGCACATGTGCAACCTTAAACCAATTTTTTTTATTGGTGTCGGTGGGGGGGTAGACGAGGCCCGCGAGGGTGTTAAGAAGGTTCGACGCCCACTTACCCAACGCGGATAGAAGCAAACAAAGCGGAGCGTTGATCAGCACCAGCCGAGACGCAAAACGACAGGTGGTCTATGTGGTTGAGACCCGAGACCTTCAAAAGAGGGCTGGGGGTGCTCTGAAGTCATATACGTAGCTTCGATACAAGGCAACACGGTGGTGCCGGGGGGGGGAAGTTAAAGCAAAGCATGTTCCTTTGTGGGGGTATGCTCGCGCATGCACAACCCTCAACCACCCCCATGGAAGATGACCCGGACGACGAACGAGGGTTGCTGCGTAGTGCGGTCGTAGGCTTGACGGGATGGGATTGCCCCATCTTGAAATGAACGCACAGCACCGCCTAGTCAGCCTGGGCGGATGCGCGGTAGGGGGGTCGGGGAACGCTTCGAAGAGGGGGTAAAAAAAAGAGATGCCCGCTCCAAAGGGGTGGGTGTGGGATTGAGAATGGGTTCTGTTGGCGTTTTACGGGTAGTGGGGCACGTTGTTCCATGTTGAAGGGACGGGAATGGACCATAGAAATCACGGGAAGAGCTAGGTACGGGAACATAGTGTGCTCTATAAGAGGTGATTTCGCAGTATACGCATAGAGTAAGAAGTAAGCGTAGAGACTACCGAGTAGCTCCATACTGCATACGCTTAAGAAAATTCAAGCAAAGGCAGCACAAGGGCAGATGGACCCAGATCTTCAGTCTGACCCAGTACGCACTTCGACGTTCGGCCTGGAGTGGTGTCGGAGCATGTATAATACGCGTTAGTATAGACGGTTGGCATGGCCAGCACGCATCTCGTTTGAGCGTGTTGGGGAGGGCAGCAGGGCAGCAGGGCAGCAGGAGCGCAGCAGCAGCAGCCCTTTTTTTTTTTTTCTCCGCGTCTTTCGTGCCTTCACCTATCCGCTTTTGTGCATGCGGTTGCAGTAAGGAGAAGGTTTCTATGGGACCAATTCTTTTCTCTGTCATTAAGAACGAGGCGTACGCTACTGCGAGTACCTTTGTGCCTTCGTGCATTCAGCGCGTGTCCCTCCACGGCCCATCTCAGCACGGTTAGCGTTTACCTCGCTCGTCTTTCCTGCCTTCCTGCATTTCATGTCTTTCTCGCTCTGCCCACTTCGCTTCTGGCTTGGGTAGCCACAGCCCACTCACGGATACCAGGGGCAGGCACTTTCCACTCTCGCTTCAAACCATCCGTCCTCCCTCCACTTCCTTCCCCGCCACGGGCAGCACAACTGCATCCTGCAATACCCCCACCACACCACCAAAAGACCCATACAGCCAAAGCCTGACCCAGCAATGCTACTCAGATGTGACCCAGTACTCGTGACCGCGCTCATATACCTTCCTCGGTGTCACATCGTTGAGGCTGGGAAAATAGGGAGGCTAGAGTCACGCCGAGAGAGTCCCCGACCGTGACACAGGCGGAGCACGGCACGCAAGATACGCCACACGTTGGGCTTACGCCTCCCGAGGTCGTGAGAGCAGGAAACTACAAACAGCACGTAAATTTTGTGCGTGGCGGATATCGATTTCCGCTGCGTCTTCCTCCGATCCCTAATCCACTTCACAAGAGGGCTCAGGAGGCCACCAGGAATGGCGTAGGGACAAAGCAGCCGTGATCGCTCCGGGTGTCACCCAGTGAGACCGGTTCAGGCTAGGGAATTTTGCCTATTGGTGCAAGATCCCAGCCGATGGCCGCCGAAAGTTACCTCCTCCGACGATGCTTCTCTGGCCTCTGACGCTATAAATAAACCCAACAACATATATGTGAATTCGTGATCTTGAAAGTGCAATGCAGAGTCAGGCTTCAATTGTGTTGCATTTCCGATAATATATAGTCACAATGGCCAAAGTCTTCGACGTAAATGAAGGTACGTCGAGTTACAGCAGCTATACTTTACCTCGGGGCGACGTCCAATGCATTTCGGATACATCGAACTGACAATGGCAAAACAGTTGCAAAGCACAATACTCCAGAGAGTTGCTGGGTGGTCCTATACGGCAATGTCTACGATGTTCGTCTCTATATCTCGGATGTGCCTCAGAGGCCATACAATGACATAATACTAATAACCTCATTGTTGCAGGTCACCGACTTTCTTCCACATCATCCTGGCGGCTCAAAGATAATACTAAAACTAGCTGGACGGGATGCTACCGAAGAATACGACCCAATTCATCCTCCAGGTACGCTAGAAGAAAACCTCAAACTAGAGGCCAAGCTAGGCACCATTGACCAGTCAACACTGACGAAACCGGAGGCGACTTCGGCCCAAGCTAAACGGGAAGGTGCTTCGAAGAAAGGACCGCCACCACTGGATAGTTTATTGAACCTAGACGATATAGAAGAAGTTGCTACCAAACAGATCAGCCAGAAAGCATGGGCCTACTACTTCTCTGCGGGCGATGATCTAATATCGAAGCGGCTCAACAACGAGGCCTACCGCCAAATTCTCCTCCGTCCACGTATCTTTATCGATTGTGAGAAATGCGACACTTCTACCACTCTTCTTGGCCATAAGGTCGGGATTCCCGTCTATATCTCCCCAGCTGCGATGGCACGGCTCGCTCATCCAACTGGCGAGCATGGCATAGCCCAAGCATGCGCAAAGTTCGGTGCGATGCAGCTCATCTCAAACAATGCCTCCTTAACCCCAGAGCATATCGTAAAGGATGCAGTACCAGGACAGCTCTTTGGTTGGCAGCTATACGTGCAGATCGATAAGAGCAAAAGCGAAGCCATGCTGGCTCGGATAAACAACCTATCCGACAAGATAAAATTTATCTGCTTGACGCTCGACGCCGCTAGCCCAGGTAAGCGGGAACATGACGAGCGGGCCAAGAATCTCGGTGTTGAAGAGCCCGTCACTTCCGCTGTGGAGTCCGGATCGGCCAGCAAGCCTTCGGCCAGTCAGCCGAAGAGTCTAGCGCAACAGCTCTTCTGGGGAACTGATTCCACATTAACGTGGAAGACGACACTCCCATGGCTGGCCAAGCACACAAAGATGCCCATCATCCTAAAGGGCATCCAGACCCACGAAGACGCCTATCTCGCATCCCTATACGCACCCCAAGTCGCCGGCATCATCCTATCTAACCACGGCGGACGAGCTCTCGACACCGCACCACCAGCAGTCCACACCCTTCTTGAAATTCGAAAATACTGCCCCGAAGTCTTCTCTAAAATCGAAGTCTGGGTCGACGGCGGCATCCGTCGGGGAACCGACGTCGTGAAAGCTCTCTGCTTAGGCGCTCGTGGTGTCGGTATCGGCCGAGCGGCGCTGTGGGGATTAGGAGCTGGTGGGCCAGAGGGGGTGGAGCGGACATTGGAAAGTATGTGTTTTCCCGGAATTTCGAATCGCATAACCTCCCCCTGTCTCTTCCCGACCCTGAATTTTATGTGTTTCATCTTTGACCCTTCAACCTTACTGCTCGGCATGTGGGCGAAGATACTGACGATGGCGTTCAACTAACTGCGACATAGTTCTCAAAGCTGAAGTCGAGACATGTATGCGCTTACTCGGGGCGAGTTCTGTCGAGGAGTTAGGGATGAAACATGTATGCCCTCATTTTGATTGTTGTTCCCTCAGACGGAACGAAACCTATCCCAAACTAACTCAACATTTGAAATAGATCAATACTAGAGCCGTCGACCAGCTCATCTACGATGGTCCTGCTGGCCTGGAGAATCTTGGGCTCTGGGTCCCCTCGAAGCTTTAGATTTGTCTACATGGTTCTAAGGATACTCCATGGCCTGGCAATGCTTTCACTGTCCATCTCACGAAGAAAATATAGACTGTTACTCTAATCGTAGACATGAGAACGAATAGATATTTATATCTAAAGAGGCCCTCTTGTGGTGCTAAACAATAGTTACGGACAAAAGGAACGTTAATAGGTTACGCACGTAGCGAATTCAGGCGCCAAAACTAGTGGCAATCATAGATTCGTAAAACTTGCTTATTTGGATACTGTTTTTTTTTCCATACACCCATGTCTTTCCTTTCAATCTCGATACGTTGTCATAAAGATCCGAGCCAAGGAAAAGTAAATTAAGGGAAGGACAGGCCGTACATCTTTCGTAAAGTAGAAAGGATGGTGGAGTATTAGTGTAGAACGAAAATATCAAGTACCCAGACCCCAACCCCAGCCGCTACATACACCGTCAATCGAGCCATGATGGGTAGTCGAATTAACGACAGAAGGACACCCTAGCTCCAACACTTGCTCCAACCAACGCTCGATACCTTCAAGACGTGCAAAAGAGAAATTTACACGCAAAATATACACAGAAAGTAAATATATTTACAAACTAAGTTAAAAACCGAAAATCCTTTGTACAACCGTCTTGCAGCAGACTCTTGCGATCGGAAGATATGTTTTGACAAGATAATACTGGCTCCATTGGCAGATATAGCTTTAGACAAGCTCGACTATACGCTCGGTGTTTCGGCTGTGGATGTAGGAATACACCGCCAACCCACCATCCCAGCATTGTGGAACGACGTTCTTCAGCATCGCCATAACGATAATAACTAATATCGGAATCTGTGCCATTGGCCGTCAGCACATAAGGACTTTCAAGTACTTTTAGGTAGAAGTCTGAGAGGTTCCGTACCCAAATGAAGAATAGATTCCGGTCACTCTTTATCTTTTTCACCTTCCTTGCATGGGCAGCTCGAAGCTCTTCTTGTGCTTCCTTTGTGATGGCCATCTTGCCGATCCTTAATTCAATTGTGGGACTCGAACGTCCACCGGCGGAGGAGCTCTCAGCTGACTCCTGATCAAACATTTCGGCGCACTTTTGATCCGCCACCGTATCCACCGCAGCTTGAGCCGCAGATGACTTCTTCATATCCAAAGTATTCGCTTCAGACTGTGGGAATATCTCTTCGTACGCAGGTGGTGCTGAAGGCACGGAAAAGAGCTCCCACCAGTGATAGTCAGCTTCCTTAGGTGATTGGGACTGAGGTCCGGACGAAGTGCCTGATCGTGAGGGAGTCCGAAGCGGCACCAGTGAATTCAGACGTCCCATACGATTACCCAAGTAATTCTGATAATCTGGCAATGCTGGCATAGGTGGTATTTGCGGGAAATTGGGAAGATTTGGAAGGTTCCAAAGTTGCTGTATATGTTGGAGGTGGTTCGTCAATTGATGCCTCCAAGCAACCATTGCAGCAGCAGGTGTTGGTCCCTGCACAGTAAGGCCTCGTTTGGACTGTGCGACATCATCCGGGGTTCCGAGCCCAGGAGTCGGGGTATCCCCTACCATGGATACGCGTCTGCTGCTTCGCTTCGACCGCATCCACAGCTCTGCCTCGCTCACCGAGTTAAGGTCATCATCGTCTTCATCCTCATCTCTGTCCGCCTCACTATTATCAAACTCATTCGTCCCCATAGTAGCAGCAACTGTATGACTCGGGGAAGCAGGCTCCCAAAGTGACCTGAGGGACACTGCACTATTTTGTTTGCTTTTGATGGACCCACCACTGCGATGCCTCGCGTGATGCTCAACCCTGCGTGTAGATTTCAATACTTCTTCAGAAGAAGCAAGATCAGCCGGTGTGAATCCTTGCAGGGTTCGCATCGTAGGGTCGGCGCCACTCAGAATCAATCGCCTCACAATTTGTGGTTGATTGTGCATAGCAGCGTAGTGCATTGGAGTATAGCCGCCTTTGTCGCGTGGCTCTGGGTTGGCTCCTCTTGCAAGCAGTGCAGCCACAAATCGATAAAATCCTAGAGAGCATGCAAGGTGAAGCATAGTCTGGCCAGACCCTCGTCGAAGATTCAAACGGGCTTGATTGGGGCTGTCGTCTAGATCGATAAGGTCGAGGCACTTTAGTAATGCCGCCTCGACATCCATCATTCCAAGCATAGACGTGTCAAACGCTGACGCAGGCCGCTGTTGGCCGGCCCCTGGGGGAGAATTCCCGGTTCCTGATCCCCACGGGAGATTTGTTGACGTCCCGATAATTCTTCTAGCGATGTCGCCTACATCTTCCATTCTCCCGGTCATCTTGTGCCCGAGAACTGATAAAGCCAATCTGAGCAACTGCTGCTCATCATCATCAATGTATTTGAAAAATACGTGTTGCTTAGGGACAGACAAGGTAGGGAACTGTTGGAGCTGTTGTTGCTCATGCTTGAAAGTGACTGCGACGGTTCCAGCAGCGAGCGCAGGAGGTAGAAGACACACAAGAGAGGTGTCACCCCAGTACGTCGTTGTTGTTGCGAGAGAGTCCCCGAACATGACCTCTAAACCCTGACAGAATCCACTTCCAAGGCAAGTCACTTCAATTCCTCCCGCCTTTGGCCCTTCACTAGGGATGAGCTTGTGAATGGTCGGAGGGCGGTGAGGGTTGAGTGCTAGGGGCATCCCGTAAAGCCCATTGGCGACTGCCTGCGCCATTTGCGCTGCTTGTGCTTGTTGATATGCTTGGGCGTTTCGCTGGCCGCTGGTAGGACTGGGAGCTCGACTTGGATGAGTGGAGCTCGGTGCAGAGAACAATGCATGCATGGGTAAGTTTTCCATGCTTTGCGATCGAAGAGCTGGAGTAAAAAACCCATGGTCATTGCTGTTTGGCGTCGGTGGACCTGTGTTGAATTGCGAGGCCACGGGTAATGTTGGCATGTATGGATTTTCGGTTGGCATCGAATACGAGTTCGGAAAGAAGGGTGACGTAGCAGACGATGGAGCTGTGCTAGCTGTAGTGATGTTGTGAGGCGCTATTTGAGGAGCCTCAAGCCTGGTCATAGCAAGCCCCGTTGGTACCTTCCCAGAACTGCTTGCCTTTCTTTTCTTTGAGGAGGGACCTGATGGCCCCGAAAGAGAAGCTTGTCGAGAGAGATTCCGTGGTGTATGTGACACCGATGTTGTCTGTGACGCAGTGAACGGTGCAGATGCGGGAGGAAATTGTTGCCCGAAATTGTGTGGTAAATTTTGGAGATCTGATGTAGAATGTGACAATCGAAAGGGTGACATCCCAGTTGGAGCACCAGGAGATACTCGAAGACCCCGGTTGGATGAGAATCCCCCAGGACAAGCCGGCTGAGAATTGCTCTCGTCTGCGTTCAAAGGTTGCGTACTTGTCTGAGGGGGTACATGAGTCTTATGATCATCCGTGATCATGATTGAGGACGTTATGGCTTGCGCAATGACTTGATCTGTATGATCTTTGATTGTGAAAATGACCCTAATAACATGGTTAATGTGGTCAAAACACACAAGGGTACCCACGAGCTTGGGATACTTACTGAAATCCAAGCTTTTCGTTCTGGTGACGGCAATAACAAGCAATTCTCATTGGAGCATCAACCTGCATCGCGCCTACGGGGACTGGCGGTGGGGTCCTCTCCGTACCAGGCTCAACAGATGCTTCTTTCGTAGGCTGTTGCCAATCCTTGATTTCATGAGTGTTGAACACAATGACCCGTTTATGTTCGTCACGATACCAAGATTCCTCCTCTTCTACCTTTTTCACCTTCTTTCGAGCAGCCCGCTTTCTCTCTCGGGTTATGCAGCCGTTACAGATTCTAACCTCCCCACCATTCAACGGCTTGCTCTCGTCGTCATCAGACACATCGGATTGTCCATCTTGTGATGAGGAGCGGCTGATGGCCTCCATTTTGGTTCTCGGGAGCTCGATCCCCGCCGCAGCACGAGCAAATGCTCGCTGGAGATTCTCAGGGTTTTGCATTGCGCTTGTACAGACCAACATCGTGTGTAGTTCCAGGATATCCGGCGACGGAGCTGGAGGAGGCTTTGCCAATAATTTTGGCTTCGAGATAGTGTGCGTGGGAAGATGAAGCTTTGTTACGCAAGCTGGCATTGGATAGAGAGTCATCTTAATGGGAATCTGGGTCTCCACCCTTGATTTGAGAGGTGTTGGATGTATTGTGAGAGTAGCTTTAGCGTCACGATCTGCAAGTAATCTCGATGGCGAAAACAATGATGCAAGGCTCTGTTGAATAGGTGATGTCGGTAGCTGAGTACTCGAAGGCGAGCCTTGAACTCCCGGATTGCCAAAATCGAAGCTTGTGGTCCATGAAGGATTCTGCGTAGATCCACCGAGCATTGGACCCGAAACATATTCTGCAGCATTGTCTGGAGAAGGGGAGTTGTTATTGAACAAAGCTGAAGGGGAAGATTCGTGGCTTGTGACCATAGCGGATAGTGGGGAGGTCTCGCGCCCAGCACGGGCCGGGAACGTCACTCCTGGGGAGCCAGCCTTTCGACGCTGCATTTATGTTAGTATAGAGATACATGTTAAAGGTATGGGTCCAAACTTACCATAGGGAATCTCCCATCCAGTTTGTATCTGTTACTTGCTGGCGGTGAGCTTCGACTAGAGAAGCCGGAAAACGTAACTTTAGCAGGGTGGTGATGTGTAGACGTCGCCATCTCAAGGGGGCTAGGACTGCTCGCTGCACTGTCAAAATCAAAATGGTTCTCCATAGCCTTGTTGCTTGTTTCGACATCAGGCTGCGTGGTCAAAGGATCATTCGATCCCCCGAAGGAAGGAAAACTAGCTAGAAGACCATCGAAGCCAGTATAATTCGGCCCGTCACCGCCCATCATAAGATCATCAACTTTCCATTCACTCGGATCAGAGTCATCGGTCATCATAACGTCTGCCCCAGCGAGTCCCGAATGGGATGAGTTGGAGGAAGATTTCCGCTTATGACGTCTAGAAGAATCTGATGATGAATCTTGAGAAGAGCTGGCGGGAGAAGCGGAGGAAGGAGCGGATATCGGATGCCGATTATTTTGGCCTTGGCCTAAACCACTTGATGTCTGCTGTGAGTTTTTTGGTGTGAAGGCAGCTGGAGAGATATATCCGGAGCCCTGTAGCAGGCTAGGATCCCCGTTATTTAGGGGAGTGTTTAATATATCTTCGTCTAATATGCCTGAGCTCGCTGGTGTGCCGCCGTGGGGGAATGTCGAGTTGAAGAATTCTAAGTCGATACCTTGGATATTTCCTCCCATCTCCTCTGAGTTAACAATTAGCGGTGAGCTGAGTCCACCGTGGGTACTGCTGTATTGAGGGACCATAAAGTTCTCGGAAGGTCTCGTTGCCATCTGTGACCAAACCGCAGAAGAGCGCTTTTGAGTAGACCAGGCGAACGTTGCAGCTTCAGTCGATCAGGCCGTTTGTCGTACGTGTGTGATAGAGATATAAATTGGTTCGTTGACGCGATCTTGAGAATTGCCGAAAGACGAAAGTACAGGGGGGTGAACTGATCAGGACATCATGATTGCTACCGTTAGACAGTATAGCAGATATAAACTGAAGAAAACAGTCCTCTCTCTACCCGTTGGATCGCTTGGGGGCACGAACGCTATGACGTGGGATGAATATAATAGATTGAGGACGCCAAGGCCTGTAAGAAGGATTAATCGTGGGAGCGGCCGTCGATCCTGAGACTCGAGGACTACTGAAGAAGAGCAAAGGGGTGAAGCTGAACGACTACAGCCACACAGTAAGCACGAAACGCGAAGGAGAGTGTTGGTCGAGGTCCGACCGAACAGATGAAATGGCTAGTGTGGAGAAGTTGGAGATGATGCGCGGCTGAAGAGCACGAGGAAAGAGGTTTGGAACGGTTCGCTAAGTATTACGGCCACCCTGTCTGAAGCAGGCACCCACACCACTAAAGAGAACGAGTTAATTCCGTAGCACGCAATTGGCGCAACGCACCCCGTCGAAAAAGATATAAAAATTCTGGGCAGGCAAACGCCGCCTGGGCATCGGCGTGTGAAATTGGAAATTTCTGCAATCGCTCGATTGCGCTATGGGTACGCTGCAAGATAACCCTGGAACATGAAGTGCGGTATGTCAAAGTCTACACCTCAGCTTCCAGCTATTGTTCTCTCAGTCGATGCCTCTAAGTCTCGAGGAATCCCCCGAATAGGATGGAACCAACTTCAAGGCGCTTACCCTCGTACTTCGGTTAACAGTGCGTATCAGTTGAGGTACTCCGTGTATCAATCGATACTGTGCAAGCAATGGGTCACTGATTCTGTGGAGGTACTTGCGGGACATGTACCCCATCTGCCGTCCAAGAGCTTACACTCCAACGATGTCATGCAAGCTAAAAGATTTGCATGCAACTAATCCAACGGAACTCTAAGTCAGGCACGCCCACCACCTCAATGGTTGCCGGTGCTCGGGATAGAGAGTACGGCATAAGCGCAACTCCGATTTTACTCCGTTGGCTCGCCACCAAACCCCGACTTTACGCGGCTTTCTCCGCCACCGTCCAGCGCCGCGAGTTGTCGAGTTGTCGAGCGGTCGAGCTATCGAATGAGCGATGTTATCGGGCAGGGTAGCTTGGCAGCGGCAGAAACAGAGATGATAGGGAAGCACGAGAAAATTTAGAGATGGACCGGTAATAACGGTCCGTTCAAGGTTCTTTGTCTTATACACAGGCCCACCCGACCTTCGCCTAATAGTTCGTGGTGGCTTCGGCCCGTTTCTAAATCCGGTCGGCTTTGGTCTGCTCTTCGCCGCCAGAACAGCTGTGGCATATGCCGTGGATGCCGTGCATGGCATGGATATGTAGGGAGTATGTGCGAAGTCCTTGTCTGCATCGACACCCTACACCATACACAACTGAAAGGCGCACATGCATGCAATAGCTGTTCATCTTTGTTGACATGTGTGCTTGCTAGGAGTGGTTATCAGTCAGTCACCTATCAAACATTATTCGCTTCTGTGTCCTCGGGTTTCCGTGTGTAAGAGTAACCCGTGTCGGGGCTAGTTGAAAGCCCCGACGTAAGCGTAAGGACTGCTTCAATATATCGATCGCGATTTGCTGCATTTGATATCTGCTGTGCTGTGTTTGCATGCGCCAGCAGCAGCAACTTCCGCCCAGTGGCAATGCAAGGTTTAATAGAGGACTCGTCGGGATCTTCTAGAAGCCTGCCTAATCTATATTAGAGCCCAGCATACTTGACTCGGCACGCATATGGTGTAGCCTTTAGACGCACGCAATTGCTTTAAGCGCAGCATATTCTGATATGACACTGCAAAACTTGTACAACAGGAATTGCAGATGTTAACACGTTGCCTACCCCCCTCGTCAACATAAACAGAGCATTGAAAATCGTCAAATCCATGAAAGCGGAAACAACAGCACCCCATTTCCTCTTGTTACTCTCCCTAATTCCGTATTTCTATTTCTCAATAACTAATATCTGTTGATTGCTATCAGGCCAGTCATTCGCTAGGCATTGTTCCGTGGCCGTTGGCACCACTAGTGACATCCTGAGCCGCTGGAACGCACTCATTATTGATCAAAGATGACCTTTGACTAAGGGCTGGAGTTCGAGATAGATTGGACGTCCGAGATTGATTGTCCCTTGAGCGAATCACAGAACCGCCGATGCGGAACACTGGTCTTGGAGGCATACCATCTGGGGATCGTTGACCAGCTTGGATCTGTTGTTGACGACGTTCACGCAAATCCTCAACGCGATCCACACGCTCACGGATGTGGAATGGCCTGTCCGGATCATCTCTGCTTGCCGAGTCGAGAGCATTGGATATCGTTCGCGGCAGGTAGAAACCGAGTTTCCCAAGAGGAATAGACAAGCCATGGACGACCTTGAGCCATTAGCATTGGGCATGTTAATCGGAGAGAGACGGAAACGCACAATACTAGAGATTGCTAGAAACCATATGACAACAGTCATGACCTCCGCTAGTCTATGCGCATCCGCACGCTCCTTCTCATCGACTTCTATTTGCTTCAGGAAATCCAGGCTAATGTAGAGATAAAACACAGCGCTGACTGAATGGCGAGTCAATAGGGGGTAGATGAGCACCGTTCCTGGGTAACTCGGTAGCTTACCTCCAATTGGGCCGAAGAAGCCAACGAATATCGCTTGTCGTTTTTCTTCGATTTGTGGGATGATCTTGTGCATAGCGTACACTACCGGAAGACGCCGAAAGAGTAGAATTAAGGCTCCGAGAAATATAAGTCGATATATCGGGATGACGTTGTTCTTGCCAAACATCTCCCACGGACAAACGGCACCATACCACATAAAGATTGCAAGATTAAGTAGCATATCTATAGTTGGCTGGAGCGAATCGTCAAGGGTCTCAAGTCGAAACCAATCACTGCATCATCACGCTTTTAGAATGTTGTTCAAGCATAATAAGCGCCCAGAAGAGAGAACACTCACTCCCAGGTAAAGACATTTCCAGCGACAAAACTTGCGAGAACGTCGTCACTCCCAATCATGCCGCAAGTCCCGACGATAAACAGCTACAACCGCCTATAAATCAGTGTGCTGAGCCTAGAATCTTTCAGGACAGGGTTACGGACAGCCAAAGTGATAGCAAACACCAAGAAGCTTTCTCGGTCCACATACTTCCTAGTATTTCATATCCACATGTTAGGTAACCTTCTTTGATCGGATGCAAGGGGAAGGGACGCACTTTTCTTCTGCCCAGTGAAGTAGCTCTTTCGCAATCCATCCAATAGATGCTCCGTAAACAACGCTTAGAAGTATTGTGTAAGCCCAGGTTTCACCAAACCATAGCCCCATTGCTTTTGGAACACCACCTGTTTGGCCATCACCGTGTTGACCAGTATATTTGATCAAGTAGAGGGCTAGGAAGAGGAACGGATATCCAAGGCCGTCGTTCGCCCCTGACTCGGCAATAATGATCTTCTGCAGGTCTTTTGGTACATTCTTGTCTGCGAACTTTCCTTTGACAATTGAATTGGACAGAACAGGGTCAGTGGGTGTCACACATGCTCCTACTGCCAATGCATGAAGAAAGCTGAGTTGAGGAACCATTCCCCAGATAATTAGGCCACTGCTTAGCCACATAGCAGTCATACCCGGCCCCAACAGGAGCGCCAGGGGCTTCCATTCTCTCAAGAGATATCTGCTTGGAAGTTGAACTCCAGCAAGAACCAGTTGTACACCAAGTACAAGGCGTGTAAAGTAGAGCGTTATTGCCGCAAGGTCTTCCTCACTACCTTTTGCGTACTCGAGCGGCTTTATGAAGTTTGCTGCGAGGGGGGAGAATGAAACCCCAGCCAAGAGAGATATCACTAACAGAAGCACATATTGCATTAGCATTGTTTGGATCCATCAGCTTCAATCACGAGGACTGGTGATTACTTAATGAGGCAACGGGAATCTCCGGGACAACATACATGCCTCCGAGAGGTAAAATTTCTCCTTGAAAAGGTAAGAGACAAGCCCAAAAAGCGTGATAAATCCTCCGAGCGTAGAGCACACAATGTTGAAGTTCGTGATAGCTAAAGCAGGCATATTGATATTGAATACTCTCTTGCCTTAGGTGAAGTTGAATGATGTAATATATGGGACCGTCAAGTGACGCCGGAATCGTCCTCCTTGTAGCTTGATGAGTGTTCTAAATGACGTCCGAACGCCAGTCTTATTCTTGTTATTGGATCGAGGCGACCATGCTGCGAACAGAGACTATATGTATTAACGCCTGCCAATTTGCTGACTTGCCTTCTGAGTTGTGAGGCCTGTACTACTCCGTATGGATTGGGCAAGAAAAGGTGAGGATGAGTTGGAGGGGGACACGAACGTGAATGTGATTTTGTCGTTATCTACACGTGAGCCAAGGGCACGAAATTTTGGCGAGACTACGCCATTTTCAGGATCCTAGATATCTCGGGTGAAGATCTTGGGCCAAATCACTGAGTGCAATCAAGATCCTCTTTCTATTCTATATCTTCACAGAACTCATTGATCTCGCAGAGCTGTTTCTGCAGCCTTAGAGCGTCCTGAAGCTCGCCTTGTTCTCAAGCTCAATGTGCGTTGGCCCCATGTTCGGCAGTTTGCCCCGAAGCTATAAGAACCTAAACTATAAATACCATGGGTTTCTATGGTGACAGCTGGCTCCTGTCAGTAGAGATTTCAGATTCATGGTAGATCCTAGCGTGACGACCCGTGAGTCGTCGATTTTCGATCCGCAAATAGAACATGAAGTATATATGTAGCAACCGTCGGTAAGAAACATAACTTCATCGGGGCCTGTGACCAGGAACCCTCGTTTGCTCCAACTACGGCGCCCGATGAGTTGTGCTCTGGGGCACGAAGTAGGGGAAGATAAGGTAGAGTTACTATCCAAAGAGGAAGCGTGCCAAAACCTCCCCACAATAAATCGTGCCCGTAATGAGTATGAGGAGGGAAAAGCAAGAACTTTCGCGGGATGGAATTGTTTAAGTAGTCGATCAGCAATTCGGCCCAGCCAATCAGAGAGCAGCCAAATTCTTTAGTAAGAGGGCATAACCTTGGCGCGTCAAGAGAACAAAAATGTGCGAACACATCACCTGCCGCTCACCCAGGCGGTGCCGCTTTAGCGAGACCAGCTCGGTGACCTAGGTGAGGCAGCACCCAAGCTGGGTGAGCATCACCACACACCTGCTCAGGTCGGAACAGCCCCACGACAGCGCCTTTCGACTCCAATACAGCCAAAAATGGAGGCAGACAGGGGGAGGGGCGACCCGCACCCCCCAGAGGGAACTGACCACATAATGAGGCCAGCTCTGCCTCTCTTAACCAACTCTGCTGCAGACTCCCTCTCTTCCCCGTCCAGGCACCATGGTTAGAAGGGAAACCACCGCAGAAGAGTTACTGGCCCGAGCGAAAGCCAATGGCTACTAAAGAGGAGCGTACCGAGAGGTGGACAGCATCAGAGACGCCAACAAGCATGTAGAGAGAACTATAAAGGATCAAGAGAGATTCCTCCGCGTCTACGTGAAGTAAGTACATAAAGCTAGTATGATCCTATCATCGAACCCAGCCACCAGTCAAAACAGGTAGATGTATCTGCAAGCGGAAGAGGACTGCAGTGCAAGAGGATTACCTACTCCCGATATTGCCTCTGTCAGAGAAAAGTGCCTAGGGAATGGAGTAGCTGCTTTCGACGTAAAGATAGTCAAAGATTTCCTCCGTTTCTATATTGCTTCTAGCAAAGGACATCTTGGCGACCGACCCACCGTGGATTCAGTCAATACCCATGCAGAGTGGTTATTTGCTGGCTTCAGCCGCGCTACTGGGACTCCAACAGATAAGGCGGAGAGAACCGAGGTTCACAATGTATGTGTGCCCCTAGAGGCAAGCCCATTTAATTTTCATTCAATTAAGCTGACCATCGTCTCAACAGTGGGTCAGAAGGACACTGACAAGGGATGGCCTCATTGTGAACAAGAGGAGGCCGAAGCATCTATTTGACAAAGAGGACTTGGACGCGGTCCTCCTTATACTTTGGACTAAAGACGATTTGATATTCATCCACGAACGTAACAGAGTACAGTTTACGTTCATTTTTCATGTCTATTGCTGGACCGGTGCGAGGCTTAGCGCATTCTTCACCGGAGGTCTGCGCTACAAAGTAAGTGCTCGAAGCATGCAGTCACAAGGATCGCTCTAACTTTTAAGGACATTGAACTTGCTATGAGGCGTCGCTCGGGTGGCGGATGGACACTTATCTATAAGATTGATCAGCGATGGGTAAAGAACAATCGTGACCCAGAACACATATCGTACGACCTCCCCTTACCCTCGCTTTTCCCACTCGGTGGCAGTACATGTGAGCTGACGATACACTAGTTTTGGTGCCGCCAGTAAAGAACATGCGAAACTTCTGTACAATGATGGTGCACTGTTACTTCCAATGGCTATTCTAGATAGGGCTTTATCTGGTTTCGATTCCATGGAGGAACTATGGCGGCAGGAAATCCCTCCGGATGAAGTTGTCCTACCATGGAATGAGTCAACCAAAGGGCTACCGATCTTACGGAATATCACCATAAGTGAAGGAGTCACTGAGCAGCCCATGACTAAAGAGATGTTCCTTCGAATATTCCGGTCAACAATGAAAAATGCAGGAAACTTTTGCGGCAGTTCGATTCATGCAATACGTCGTTATCTGGGCAGAAAGGTCGATGGTGAGTTGTCTTTCCAGCTCAAAGCTTCTTAATACAAGTATGGACTTTGCTGATGATCCGTCAAGGGAGATACACTGAGACAGAGCGTTCCCAACATATAACCCAGAGCGACCCTCGCATTTTCGGTCAGAGCTACGTAGTGAACTGTTCATCTGTTGATGGACAAGCTGCTTTTCTGGGTAAAGCAGCTGAACATAATCACGTCGCGTATTTCCAGAGTTTTCGAAAGTTTCGCGAAAGAGGTCTTCCCTGCCGGCTTCCAGCTGAAATTGAGGCTTCTCTCAAGCGGGATTCCACACTCCTAGAATTGAGGAGCAAAGTTCGAGATCTAAAGGGTGACAATAAAACTAATCCTTGTGAAATCACAGAAGCGGAAAATAAGGTTCAGCAGCATCTGTACAAACTCAAGACTAAGACCCTTAAGCAATATCAAGAGGACTGGGTTCGGAACCGGAGGGATGAGAAAATAATGACACGGGGAAAAGAGCCACCCGGCCACGTCATCAGAACCGATGTTCTTCAGAGCTTGAGTTTAATAATGCCTGAACGTGGCCGCCTCACCGAGAAAATGGCTTCTGATGAACCTCTGACGGAGAGGAAATGCGGCAGGCAATGCAAGATCTATATGCTTTGTGCACCCGAGATCTTGTTGTCTTGTACCACCCAGGAGAAGCACCTGTTGATGTGCCTGTCTAATCAGGTGCTGTCGCTTGAAAATGGAAAGGTAAGTTTCACATCAATTTTCAAGCAGGTTAGGTTTAACAGTGCCAGTCTCCCTAAACGTCAGCGAAGCACTCACATCCACGAGTGCCAACGCAGAGAACGGGCAAGTACACTTAGACGACTGCAATCCGAGCTACATTACTGCTTTCAGTGTTTCGAATGGTTCCACAATGAAACGCAGGGCCGCCACTGCCAATTGCATCTCTCTTCGGTAACTTCTAAAAGATGTGGGTCGACTGTCTACTGCAGCATTATCATCCAGCCCGCGTATTGCCCATTTTGCTTGAATGATGCAACACTCCCTGCGTCATCAAGATGGCAGTCATGGTCACGAGACAGTGATCTATGGTGCCATCTTGAAGCGCACGTAAGGAAGGCTACCGGCCGTCTCCCTGCCCCCACCCTCTCTGCGACCTACAAATCAATGACGAGAAGGCATTCTATTACCACCTAAGCGGCATCCACAGCCTATGCAGGAGCGAACACGAGAAACGCCACTACCAGAAAGCAAAGGACGACCTTAGGCAGGACAAAGATGGGGAGAGCCAAAAACGGAAGATACCATGGACAGTACCAGATAAAGCGAAAAGGCAGAAAGTAATGGAAGAAGTGCCTCAGGGAGGTTTTGTTGCATCATCGCCGTTGGAGACTCACGCTTCTCCAACTGACCTGACCGCTAAGCCGTCTCCACTGCCAAGTGGAACTGCGGGGGCCTTCACAGACACTACCGTATCTCCGAGTTTATTGCTTCTCTCCCCAGTCTATCCAGCCGATGAAGATGATTCTCTGAACTTATTGGATTCCCTTGAGGCTATGATCGACAGTGAAGTGCGAGCCAATCCTAGAGGAATCGTGGACCTTTCAGCAGCCAATCCTCCAGAAAACAACTCTTTAACATATGATGACTGGCTATCTCAGTACATAACAATACCCCACTCGACTTGTCCCTCCATAGTGGGAGATGAAGACGGTAATGGCAGCCTGCCAGACCTAACCTTTGGCGAATCTTCCCTACCTTCTGAGACGGCCACTAGTCCGACGAATACCATCGACACCGACTTGGTTGAACCCGATAAAAAAGCCCAAACCAGGCCTAAAAAGCCCGGCATCAAGCTTCGCTTAAACCCACCTAATCCTAAGATAATACTGCGGCTGAAGCAACCAGAACATATCTCATCTGAGAAGCGCCGTTGTCGGGTTGAAAATAATGGTAGACAAGGCGGGAGTCGGGCCCTTAGATCAAAGAAATCCGCTTGCTGCAACAAGTCAACAAAAGTCACCAGACGGAAGCGTAGCACGTGAATATAGTTTTTGGTTTCTACAGATCCTCTACGTTATCCTGCTTCCCTTGATTGATAGTATTTTGATTGTCAGTTCCTGCCGTTTCCCACCTTGTTCCTTGTGTCTGGCGGAACGCGTCTCGCGGAACCACCCAACCCATGTCCTGTCCACCAGATAACGAATGTAACTCAAATTTCAATTTCTCCAGGACCTCGTTCACCTCCCAAGAAGATCTAATTGTAATACTTCGAAAATATTCCGCCACCATTACCAGTCTTTGTACTTTTTGCTGCAGCAGTTGATTGTCCGTCTCAGCTGCTTGTATTGCTATCTTTAACCGATTCACTTCCTCTTCAACAAGCTCTTTCAATTCTGAGCCCTTGGCTGCGCAATCTCTCCATTGATTTAGCTCATTCATCAGTTTTGCCTTGTCTGGTTGCAGCTCCTCGATTCTCGCAGTAAAACTCAGTTTTACTACCGCGCTCTCTTGCGGTTTTCTCTGAAGATTCGGCCGACTCGGCTACTAGTACAGCTTCAAACGAAACACCTACTTCTCTCGATAGTTCCATGTAAGCTCCAATTGAATGCTTGCTCAGGTGTTTCTTAAAGAGATGCTCCTTTTCTGGTAGTACTTTCCAGGTGGAAGGATCGTCAGCGCCTGTGATGAGACGAACATGTGTTGGCTCAATTGAGATTCCAAGGCTATTCATTTCAAATTCCTGTTAGCGGTGTAACGTAGAGGAGGTATGCCTTACTGATATGCTCTGATAATTTTTGTCTACATTTATTCCTCCATTTAGCGCGTTCCAGGTTATTTAATCGAGGTAGAGCCATCCAACAAATTTCTGTGCGAAAAGGACCTTACGAGGAGTAGAGAGACGCTTTAGTAGGATCGGGATTTGAAAGTTAACTGGGAATCCTATGAGACGCTAAAAGCAAAAGGCAGTTGGTAGTGGGTAGCAAGGGGCAAGCCGTTTTATTACGTTAGCTAGTAAAGAGTGCCTTAATGTGATGGCCCTCACATTTAAGCAGTCACCCATCGTCGGTTAGTGGTTTTCGGAGGACCACCGTCAAACTGCCGCTAAAATTGACGGGCACAACCAAAAATACTGTGTAGGACATGACTGGGTAGTTCGATAAGAGTAACAATCAGGTTAGATCTGGTTTAGAATAATACAAACAGAGCTTTCCTGAGCATAAAGAAACTACAGTTCAGGTATATACTGACCGGTTCTTGGACTCAGATCAAAAACACAATGCACATCGCGTACGCCCCAGCCGTCCACAGTGGCGTGCCCCTCTCCTATAAATAGCGTAAAGAGTTACTATATCTTCAGAAGTCCGAATATCTTTAGGCTTGTTCGATAAAATTGAGCAAGCTAGCTGTCCATTAAAAACAGAAGAGTGTAGCATTATGGTTTTTCCGTCCAAAGGCATTTTAACATAAAATAGATGAATGATATCATTCAGCCCGCACATACGTACAATCCACACAAATATCTCGACACAAGAGGAACCCTCATTTCATTGGAGGCGCGATAGACAAAGTAGAGACTATTTCCCCCCTGCTTAGGAATGAAATTGAATAATTTGGATGTGGGTGAATTTCCCTATTCAGTTTAGCCACCCCTCTTCCGAGGGCTTAAAATCACTTTACCACATTCTAGATCGAGCCCGCCTGCCGATAGCCTGAAGTTTTGCTAGACTCAATCTGGACCCCCAGAAAATGAGCCAACCTCGCTCACGAAAACATCTCTTAAGCGCGTGCTGTATCAACAGGATAGCCTCATGCTCTCACGAGCCTCATGAATCTTTTGTCGTTGGCTATTCCTATAAATGCCACAAGAACCGGTACTCAATGCACAGGTCGAGATGAACAAGCGACAAGATGGTTTAATAGAGCATAGCACCGTCAATCACGGGGGAAGCTGGATCAAGATGGCAATATATGCTCAGGCAATCCGTATCTCAGATGGGGGCAGTACCTGAAAAGGCAAGAGACTTTGATGTTCTAGCCATAGCATAGTATTACAGATTCGTGCCACGGATGTTAGCTGAATTAAACCACTTGACATTAAAGGCCTTTGCAAATATAAAGTAGTATATGGGTATGATCGGGCGTTAAGGATATCACGATCGCGGGAAACCCAGGGCAAAGGAGATATACATGAGGATTAATGTAGGCTAATGTAAGTTAAGCATGAACGTGTGCTATAAGATAACCCAAGTTGAAGACTCTCAGAGGACTGCTTGTGCCCTTACAGAAGACTTCCCCCGAGCGGGCTTTTGGAAGATCCCGTCGGAAAAGTCTTTTGTTACCAAGGGACTTTGTACCCAAACTAATCCTGCACCTAACGAATGAGACGGAGCAAAACACTTATGAGAGAATAGCAAGATGGGAGAAGTAGTGAAGGATAACCAAACTAAAAAGAATCAAACGCTTGACCCAACTCCGACGCATTCATTTCAAGAAGTATCGCGGCTATCCACCGACGCAGCCCGGGTATATCTTCTAGGGAATATGCTACATCCTTTCGAAGTACGCGTTGTATTGCAGTTGCTAACATGAGCACACCAGAGTTCCCTTGTGGTAAGGGCCGCTGGTCGATTGTCCATCCTTCAACCTCAGGTTCGGTTTTTAGACATGCTATCGCTGCGTTCATGACGTCAGTCGAGTCGAGACCGATGGGTGCATAGTGTCTAATCGCTCCTTCCACCCCAGAGACCTCGAACAATGTCCAGTGATCGTCCTGGTAAACTGGGAAAAGAAGCATCTCCGTGTCTTTGAGCGGTGCCACCATGTCATACCAACACCCAAGGTGCCCCCGATGCCCCGATATGTTCGCCAGAAAGCCGACTCAAATAAGACTGTTTTCGGCCTCGTTTCCAGTCGATACCTAGGGCGAACAAGCATAGATAAGCAAGCATCGACAATCTCGCAATCTAGCTGTCCATCGCTGACCAATAAGAGCCTGAGTGATTTTAACATCAACCTCGTTCCTGTAAGCGTGAGACATGCCATTGTGGCCTCTTTTCTGTTTGGGTCGTGTGCCTTATCCTCCACCATCTTAACATTTGTGACCCAGGGTTCCGACAATGTCGGTCGTGATGCTGAGCTGCCACGTGGGAAGAGGGTAGGATCATCGGATACATATGCCCTAAGCAGCTCTTCTCTGGAGGGATCATTTTCCGCCAGCTGTGTCATAATCCGACTCCTCTTTTTGTATGTACCACCTCTTTCTGTGTCTTTCTCTTGAGGGTGTTTTCTTGATAGGTGGGTGTGTACCACTGTCGCGGAATTAATACTAGCATCCAAGAAGAGTCTATAATCACCGCTTCCATCGATATTGATGTTCCTGTCGTCTATGTGGAGTGGAAAGGGCGAAGTTGTAAGGTTTGTAGACCGCCGAGATGAAGAGATCGTGCACCGTTTCGTGCCGTAGCGCACCAGGTACACACAATTCCGGTATCCCTCAACTTTATCGCGATAAAGATCTTTAGTAAATTGGGTGCGCTTCTCGTCAAAGCGGAGAGGAGGTTCGATGGCTGCCTTAAGTTTCCCGCATTCCAGCGCAAGTGTGACTGCCTTGATTTCATCAACAGACTAGTCATGTGGCTTGGCCTTCGGAATGGTGATCCCAGTTTCGCAGACCCAACGATACCCCAGAAGGTCTGCTACCTTACAGTTCGTACTGACGAAGGTAGGGGCCTTCGTTATCGACCCTAACGCTCTATTAGTATTGTAGTCAAGAGCTATAAGTGTCGTTCGCTTGCTCACAGAGATATTTAACCAGTAGGCTAATTGCTGGGTTATCTAAATCCTGCGTAACTATCCCCAGACTTGTGGCTCGGGTTCGACGCCCGGGAGTGGCAGTGTTCATAGCGAAGACGGTAGGTTCGATACCGGCGGTTCAGATTCAGCTGGAGGCAGATCAAGGAAGATGGGCCAGAGGGGGCTTCTTATGTTGCAGGGACGTCCTCTTGGCAGCCGCTCCCTTTTGGGTGGTGGTGCGGTGGTTAGAGACCTAACTCTCTGTAATTGACTGGCTCGTGTTAGCATATACCATGTCACCCAGAGAAAGATCGGCTGGCACTCACTGTGTGTTCTCTGGGTTCCATTTTTGAATTAGACCCCCCTGCAGGGAAAATGAATGAAGCTAGGGCCAAGAGGAAACACAGGCCGAAAAAAGTGGGCTCAGGAAGACTTGAACTGAGGATTTTGGGAAAGAGCCCAAGGCAACGGGCAGTGTGGGAGAGGAAGGAGATGACGTAGAGGCGGAAGCAGAAGCAGACTAGTCGAGCTACAAGCATATTGCAAGAGTAATACCAAGTTGGACCCTATTCTGAATGTCGGGGCTGATGGGTTCTTATAGGGAAGAGAATGGAATGTCTATTATGTGCTTTATTATGGCTAACGGCACGGCTGCCTATGTGGCGATGGCTGCTGGATATTGTGCTTAACGAGCTGAAGTGTATCTCTACAATGCGGCCATACCTTTGATCAGAAGCTTGAGGCTCCCTCTAGTCTCCGCAGCAAGGCAGGCGTCTCGAGTGGGGCGGTCTAACAGCAAGGACGTCTCGTTTGTATGCCTCATCAAGAAGGCAGATGCGACCCCTCCGTGTTGCGATCGAGTACTTGGCTATCCGCGTCATTTAAGGCGCAAAAGGGGGAGAGCTTCCATGTCTCGCCTGCCAACGTTGGGGGAGTTTGGGGGGAGCCCGGCGCCATTTCTCACCTTTCATTAGACTTTCCACTACCATCCTCGTCGTCAGCAGACCTCACACTGAAACCACCCGGAGACGAAGCCATTCGTCCCGTCCCCGCCTACTCCTCAGATCGTATTACGCGGTGGGGGCCAGGGGCGTATCACTCAGACATTGGAGTTCGTGAATGCCTTAGAGAATTGTGAGAACACCCACTCAGGCGTCGCAGAAGTATCCCAGCGCTCCTTTGGATAATATCTGCCTTGGTTCGAGGAAAGCGCGTCATCCATGGCAGTTGAATGCAGCTCATTCAGCCACACTTGAGCGTTGTCATGTCATACTCTCCGCAAAAGGAGGCCTAGTACGTGTTTAGTGCCTCACCCCTACACGTAACCAACCGAAAGTGGTTATTTCACGCAGCCATCAGAGCAACAAGGGCCAAGGAGAAGACAGTCAACATGAGTGACTCCGAGACAGCGAACGATGCCGAGATAATGAGCGATAAAGAGAGAGTCGGAGCAAGACGTGTGTACGTTAAAGGGAAAGCACCCCGTGTAAATTCGAAAACCGCCAACAGTCTCAATAGTATATCGACACAAGGGCGTGTTGGTGGAGCTAGGCCTGTATATTGTGCGGTATTTTGGATAGTTTTCCTTGCCCCAGCTGTTATAATGACTTTAGCAGGAAACCAAGACCACAATCAGATCCGAACGGAAGGAGTCTTCTACTCAAAGTACGGGTATAGGTAGCTTGATGCCGCAATCTACAGGGCATTGTAAGTACCCAGCTCTATCGCACATCCGTCTCAAACTTACAAACCCCCCTAGTCACCACCAAGGCATGCACAAGCGGAATCGACTATTTTAACCACCAGCTTGACCTCATCGAGAGGGGTTAAAAAACCTCCATAAGTTGCTTGAAGGCAAACTCAACGCGGCTGAAACGAGGAGAGACCAAGAGGAAAAGAAATTGAAAAGGAGAATCGAGGCGCTGGAAGATAAGGTGGACTCTCTCGAAAGAGGCATAAGTGAAGCGGCGGACTATGTTGATGAGAAGCTCGAAAGTGTACCGAAACTAAAGAAAATGCGCGTATTTGAGCATTGAGGAGCAGGCAATTGTGCTCAAGGCGAGATATGTCTTACAGCATAGTTAGGTGAAGGCTTTCGCAATCTGAATTAGCTCTTGTTGGGTAAATAACATTTTGTTTTCATTAAGTTAGAAGAGATGAGTGCGTTAATGCTTTTGGTCTTCCATCCTATCCCACACCCCAAGAGTCAGTTTGCTGCTCCCACGTTTCCCTTAAACACGAGAAAAGGGGGAAGTCCACATCACGCAAGACCCAATGATACAGCCAAAGCCGAACCCTAAGGCACCAGGCCCTCAGATCTTTGTAGGAGCTCCCTATCGTGCTCAATTTCAAATTAGCGCAGCTGAACTGCAGTCTTATGATACTTTCCACCAGGGTTTGCCAGCGTGTGCATAGTGCTCTGCCCCTAGACGCAACCAATTGATAGCGGTTACAGTTGCCGCATGATCCATTAGTTTCACTAAAGCATCCCTTTGCATAATCTCTCCTTATACGACTCCCATCCGACAGGTGTCGCCGAGGCACCGCTTGCCTTAACTCGCGGAAAACGAGTAATTCCACGTCATCCTGTGCCCACCACACGATATACTCAGCACCGAATTCTGCGACCCCGTTGCAGGCGGCCTCGGGAAAATGAACAGGCACATCCTCGAGCCATTAACATGCTAGGAATCGTGGGTGGAAGGCCTTATCCACATGCCCCATGCTGTATCGCCAACCGACGTATGCTCGTCCTACAGGCGCTCGTTCAATAACCCACCCGCCAGCTCAGCCTCCAGAGGTTATCCTAATCCGTACACCAGCCCTCGTAATCTACTTCCAAGACCCGCAGGTCTGACGAAAGTACCCTGCCACCTTCTTCGTTGCATAGTCACCACCTGCATCTCCCACTCGACGACTCGAGTGACCAATTGCAATGCCACATGGACAATGCGCTTCCTTGGGCAGCCTCATTACCCGTCTGCTCGAAACACCCCAGACGTCACGGCCGATGCCTAACGGCTGGCCTAGAACATGTGCCTTACGGGCCGCCAAATTGCGATGAGGGCAATTGCTCCCTAAAGTGGGCCAGCCAATGTCGTCTTCTCAGCTCATTGCATTGAAGATGAGACTCCTGATCGCCCTGGCTCACTGTGACAAGACTGTCTGTTGCTAAACAAGATTGCCTGCAAAGTTTCTTAGCCCAAAACACAGGCTATCCAAAAAGGTACGGAACATGCCTATAAAGCTAAGGGAAGAGGTGAAGTAGCTTCACAATTATAAAGAATTCTCCATGGAGCTGGGGATTTGGGGTTGAAGGGAGGTCGAACGGATTGACGAAGTCGCAGTACAGCAGGCTTAAGAATCTGTTCATTATGATGCAACCGTAAGTCATAGCTCAGCGGCCTGGAAGCACGCCGTATCGCAGCAATTAGGCAGTTCTCCCCCCTAAGATATTGATTGGTTGGGCGGGGAAGGCAGTGTAGGCAGGGATCTATTGGGGTGAGTGATCACCCTGCTGAGCTCACGGCTCGCGAGAGCACAGGGCGGCGTCGCATTTTTAAACATTTGGCATTTCGCGAACGACCTTTGGGTTAAGGTCACATAGAGAATACGGAGTGCCACATCGACTTTTGATATCTATTCATTGCCTCTGTGCACGCTGTCAAGATGCTGCGGCAACACCTCGCTCGGTCAGTGGCTCGGACGGGGAGAGCAGCAGTAGCCAATTCTTCGCGGACGTTCAGTGCCTCTGGATGCAGACCGGCCGAGGTGGAGCTCACGATTGGTACAGTATCCAATTGATGTTGGGCCCTTGTTCAAACTGGCTGACAATTTTTCCGCAGATGGCAAGAAAGTTTCAATAGAAGGTAGTCCCATTTGAACTGGGTTTGCGTGTCTGTACTGAAAGCTATTGTAGCCGGCTCTGCGTTGATTCAAGCTTGCGAAAAAGCAGGAGTGACGATACCAAGGTATGCTGAGTCCACAAGTGCTCTTTGACATCCGTATGCTAATTTCTCCTAGATACTGTTATCATGAGTAAGTGTCCCGTCCTTACATTTCTGGATTGGAATGCTAAGTTTTGACATCCAGGAAGCTTATGATCGCTGGCAATTGTACGTCGTGGAAGATTCCCAATTGAAATGGTTCTCGATTAGCTAACAGGAGACTGGGAAGGTCGTATGTGCTTGGTTGAGGTTGAAAGAGCGCCTAAGCCAGTTGCCTCCTGTGCCTGGCCAGTACAGCCCGGCATGGTCGTTAAGACGGATTCTCCACTTACGCATAAGGCCCGGGAGGGCGTAATGGAATTTCTACTTGGGGTATGACAAGACCCCTCGTGTAGGCCATTTATAGCGCGCTAATGTGTTCCTAGAATCATCCTCTTGACTGCCGTAAGTCCGGAAAATCGCGCATGGCTGGATAGCGCTTACACTAGGCAGCAATTTGCGACCAGGGTGGCGAATGTGATTTACAAGACCAGTCCATGCGTTATGGTGCTGATAGGGGACGTTTCCATGAGATGGGTGGCAAACGAGCTGTTGAGGATAAGAACATTGGGCCTTTGATTAAGGTACGGGCTTGCCCAATCATACATAGGAACTCCTGTTCTGACGATGTAGACTTCGATGAACCGCTGTATCCACTGCACAAGATGTATTAGGTTTGCAAACGATGTCGCGGGTGCCCCAGAGCTTGGTTCTACAGGGCGAGGCAACGACATGCAAATTGGAACGTATTTGGAGAGGAACCTGGACTCTGAGATGTCTGCCAACGTCATTGACCTGTGTCCCGTCGGCGCTCTTACTTCGAAGCCTTACGCATTCCGTGCTCGGCCATGGGAACTTAAGCACACCGAGTCAATTGATGTGCTTAACGGATTGGGATCTGCCATCCGGGTCGATTCACGCGGGTTGGAGGTGATGAGAATACTCCCGAGACTGAACGACGACGTCAACGAAGAATGGATTGATGATAAGACTCGCTTTGCATGCGATGGTCTGAAGACGCAGCGGCTATCAACTCCACTCATCCGTCGTGAAGATCGATTCTACCCAGCTACCTGGGAACAAGCGTTGACAGAAATTGGCAGCAAATACAGGGAGATTGCACCCAAAGGCAACGAGCTCAAGGCCATCGCCGGACAATTGACCGAAGTCGAGGCTATGGTAGCCATGAAAGATTTGGCTAATAGACTCGGATCAGATAATCTTGCCCTTGACCAACCACAAGGAAGCCAGCCGATAGCTCATGGTATCGATCTAAGGTCAAACTACGTCTTCAACTCGAAGATCTATGGAGTTGAAGAAGCAGATGTCATACTTCTCGTCGGGACAAACCCTCGCCACGAAGCCGCAGTTCTCAATGCACGGATTAGGAAGCAGTGGCTCAGGTCAGATCTCGAGATCGGTCTTATAGGAGAGCAGTTCGACAGCACATTTGAGCTCGAACACCTAGGTGCTGATGCAGCGGCTCTAAAGAAGGCTCTTGCCGGTCCTTTCGGCAAGAAATTGCAAGCGGCTAAGAGACCTATGATCATTGTAGGCAGTGGAGCGGTCGAGCATCCTGATGCCAAGGCTATCTTCGAAATGGTTGGCAGCTTCGTTGATAAGAACGCTTCTAACTTCCTTACCTCGGAGTGGAATGGCTATAATGTTCTGCAACGTGCCGCTTCCAGGGCCGGAGCGTACGAAGTTGGCTTTACTACACCCTCACCTGCTGTTGCAGAGACTGCACCAAAGTTTATCTGGCTACTCGGCGCCGATGAAATAGAGGCATCTGACATTCCGAAGGGAGCTTTCGTAGTCTATCAAGGCCACCATGGTGACCGTGGTGCCCAGATTGCAGATGTGGTCCTTCCTGGTGCTGCATACACCGAGAAATCAGGTACTTACGTGAACACCGAGGGCCGCGTACAGACCACAAAGGCTGCGACCTCTATTCTTAGTGGTGCTAGGGATGACTGGAAAATCATTCGTGCAGCGAGCGAGTATCTTGGTGCACCACTACCATATGATGACATTAACATCCTCAGAGACCGCATGGGAGAGATATCGCCTGCACTTACGAGATACGACGTTTTAGAACCAGCCTCGCTACCTGCACTTAGCAAGGCACAACTAGTAGATCAGAACAAAGGCTCAAAGCCATCAGGTGCGCCATTAAGGAAGGTCATTGAGAATTTCTACTTCACAGACGTCATATCTCGAAGGTATGTCATACTCAGAGTAGTACTCCTTATGTTTGAGTTATTCGCTAACGCCTAGAATTTAGTTCTCCAACAATGGCTCGCTGCTCAGCCGCGAAAGCAACAGGTAACCCCAGTATAGACATCGAACCTGAGCCTGGTGTCGCCAATGTAGCATATGGTTAAAGATTAGTGAACTTTGTCATTTGGTAAGAAGTACAGAAGAAAATATTCATCCTTTGTTTTTTCCAAGGCGTATCTGTATCTGTACATATAGGCGATATCGCCCGAGCAGTGAATAAACAGAAGTTCTACGTAAATTTCCGTGCTTAACGAAGCGGTTGACTTTGACGTGGAAATGTCTCACAGCATGCTTGGGAGGCGATCTCTTTTATAATCTAGCTTGGCGCCGTCTCGTCTCGCCGCCATAACCGCAAGATACCTATCCACCAGCGAAACAACGCGATGTCTTAAAATCCTTCGCTGCTCGCAGCATCAGATTAATCCCGCCATCCCAAGTAATCATGTTCGCCGTACATCTTTCTCCATCTTTGGTCCCCAAAATCCACACTAACCCAGTCTAAAGGCCCACCCCTCCGACCAGTATCATCTCCGCTTGCACCGCGCCCGCTCCGTCGTGCTTACCCCCGCCGAACTCGTCGAGGTCCGCGCTGCGCAACGCACCTTCGAAGGCGCGTACATCCGCACTGCGATCTCCCAGTTCTCATTCGCACTCGTAGTGCTCAAGATCTTCACCGCAGAGTTCTATAGCATCGGGGCGCTGTTTGCGGTCTATGGTGCGGGGGTGTTGATGGTTAGTCTTTTTCGGAGGCATGAGGGGAATAAGCAGTTCTTTTTGGATACCGTGGATGGGGAGGAAGGAAGGAAGAGGTTTCGGACGAGTGGGAATGTGGTAGTTGTTTTGACGGGTCTGAGTCTCGTAGCTTATGCTTGCTTGCTGTTGTTGGTGGTAAGGCTTCCTGGGTGAGGGGATGCGTAATGGATGGAAGGGATGTTGTGGTGTGAGATAGGTTAGGGGATTTAGGAGTGACTTTGGGCGTTTTGGGTTGGCTGACAGGGAGGTTTAGTTTAGGGCTCCATAGGCATTTACGGACGGTTATACTACGTTATTCATTTGCTAAGACTACGTAATTGTACTTGTCGATATGTTCCATTTGAAACTCATCGTACACGGAAGAGGATTGAACATTAGGCAACGCAATACTGCACTGGCTTGATTTTGATTCCCCTCAACGCCTCCATGATGATGATGATGCCAAAGCCAAATTGCCGAATGATAGTTCCAACGCCTGCTGGTCCAAGAACATGCATCAAAGATATGTAGAGGCTTTGCAAAGAAATAGACAATCGCTGGTGATCCCAACCGACGTTGTAGTCCGTCATTCCGTCGGGACCGTACTGAATGGCCTAGAAACCTAGGAAGCAGATATAGCAGACATAAAGGAAGCGATAGGCGGTGCCACCGGCGTAATTGCCCCAGCTGAGCAGACGTGACAACGCCAGTTGGGGGTACGTTTGGGTATGTTAAGGCAAGAAAGATGCCAATAGCGCTTATCGCACATCTGCGGTAATAAATTAGCGTATGTCGCGTAAACTAGATGGAGTGCTTATGTTCGGGCTGCTAGAAGCGCAATGTCTGAAGTTAAATGGGAATGACTTACAGGACCTTCGCATATGATGATATTTGATCTTGTCCACGGGCCACAGCCACCGTAACACAACTCCGTGTTGATGTAGTCTCCTAAAGCAAAACCAGCACTCGGTGCGGCTAAGGTACCATTTGTGCGGGACTGCCGCTGTGTCTGCGCTGGCGGCGGTGGTGGTTGTGGAGTCTGCACAGTGCGTATCGACAGCTGCTGCCGAACAGATCCTCCAGAACCGTTAGATCCTACATCATCATGAATAGTGGTCTGCATATCCCCACCCAGCGGCTCGCTCTCCCCCCTAATAATCTTTCGTACATCTTTTTCAAGCTCTTCGTCGTCGCCTAAGCTAGTACCGCTAATGTCGTTGACAGCCATATCGTCGACGTCCATCTCTAAGCCTAGCGAATCTCGCGCAGAATTGCGTTGAACAACCGTTGGTCTAGGGGCTCGTTTTGCAAGAGGAGAATCGTCGTGGAGATCGTCGATGATTTGCGGGATGCCGCTCCCTAACTTCACCCTCGGCCGTTGTGCCTCGCCTGTGCTACTGATAATGTCCATGCAGACCTTTACATGGGCCGCATTGATGATACCATGCTGCGCAAGATACAGAGTCTGCTTCCAGAACTCGACTATCATATCTGGAGTGTTCAAAAACGCCTGGTTTGCACGGCAGAACCTCACTAGAGAGTTCGGTACGTAACGGTGTCCGGAAAGATTTTCTCGAAGCATATGCTCATCAAAACGTTTCATGAAAACCTTTTCGGCTGCGAAGACATCCGCAAAGTCATCAAGGGTCTCATTGTGTTTCTGCACCAACCAGGACTCGTCCGCTTCGTCGTCACTGTCGCTCAGCAGCTCCCCTTCTATGAGGCGACGTTTGGTGAGAGTTCGGAAGTAGCGGCCACTAGGAGGTACAGGGAATTTCTTGGGATTCCGTTGAGGGAGGTCTGGAATTGCATTTGGATCTATAACAGTCGGGCCACCAGGAAACTTTCTAGACTGTAGATTGCTACCTGACAAGGCTGATCTGGAAAACTGCAGTGGAGCTGGAGGTGGCGTTGGTGGAGGGGCACTCCCTGTAGCCCAACTCTCGTCACCCCTTAGGTATTTCGACAGGATAAACGGCCGACTAGGTCGAACCCAATCTATCTTTGTCTCATCTTCGTCCTCGTCGTTGTGACCACGATACTCTGCTATATCCACGTATATATCCCATCTCCCACCTGGTAGAAAGCTCTCCTTTCTCACGACTTTGTATTTAAAGTTATCGTGGCTTGTGAGTAAGTGGAAATGAAGAAATTCCAGGGAGCTAAAATCTCGACCAGGGCAGAGGAGGCAAACATATCCTGTTAACTTCTTTCTCTTCGTGGCCCCACTTTCGAAAGCTGAGTTAGTCGGACCAACGATGTACTTGACCTGTGCTGTCGGCGGCGGGAATCGTCTTATTTGGGAATTCAATACTGGCTTCGGAGCCTCCGGCAACGTTGGTGGTGGCGTGCTCCAAAGCGCTCTAATCTGCAGCCCAAGATGTGGACATTTAACATTCGGACTACTGACTGATGAGGAAACCTCGACATCCAGTAAGTTCCCGTCTGGCGAAGTCCCTGGGAGACCATCAAAAACTGCTACTAGGTATTTCGCCATAGATTCGGTTCGAAAAAGGGGCCAGCCAGCAGAACCTATCGGAGTAAAAGATATCACAACATGGTAGGTGCTAAGTAGTGTTTGTATGCGTTGAGTTCCCTTCTGCATCTCCACCAATAACCGACCGGCTTTCACGAAGAATGCGCCCTCAGTCAAGTCTATTTCAGCGATCGTATCCTCGGGACCCCCCAAGACTCGGCTGAAGTTGCAGAACTGTGTGTCTTGAACCATAAGTTTCACGGCCTCGTCACAAGGGCCTTTGCCGTATATCTTTAATTCGCAGCGACACATTGTGAGGTTACTCTTCAACCGCTTCGTAGGCGGCTGACTGATAATTTGCGAGTCGACGTCTATTTCTTCTCTCCTGCTCTTGAGACAGCTGACTTCTATCTTTAGCATATGCCCCGGTAAGGTCCCGTCATGCCTTGGAGGCTTTACCCTCTCCACGAACTTGTCGAGTGGACCCTGTTCACACATTGTTTTGTCCGCATTTGTCCATTCTGAGCTCGCTGGCGTCAGCATCGTCCTCTCCCTTGATATCTCCAGTCCCTGATCTAAGACACCCTGGTCACTATCCCGCATTGCCACATCGTGATCGACAATTCTACTGCTAATTCGCTTGGGTAGTCGACTCTTCTCTTGCTGCACATGGTATCTTAAAACCTTTTCGATATTTCGTTTCAGAAATCGTTTCTCCCGGTACCTATCCAGGAACAAGTACAGAACAACATTGCCAGTGAACCTCCTCCTCAACTCTCTCTCTGCTTGTGCCATGTTGATGACGTGATCGATTACAAGACCCGATGCAAACACCAGCAGGAGCTGCGCAATGCTCTTAGGGAATTTGGTCAAGCGTGAGATTAGATGAGAAGGCCAGGACGATGATAATGTACACAGCTAGCACGAAGCGTGGGTCCGTCGTTGAGGCAACTAAGGAATTTTCAAAAAGCCTTCGAGCGACCAGGAGAATGTTAGTTTTGGAGTATTAAGACCAGAAGGTGAGGAACTGACTGTAAGAATTGACGTCAAAACCTGATTCCAAGTGATTGTACAGTGGGCCGTTGTGTTGACCAGGCCTTGGAGTTTTTGCGAGCTTCCAAGCTCGGCGCAATGAAGTTGCAGGCGGAACTCCCAACTGGTACGGCTACCACGAGGATGTCAAGGATCACTCGGAGCTCGAGGTACCCAGTATGGCCCGTGCCTGGGTAGGCGCATGCTAGAAGCTATGTTACGGTGGAAGGATAATATTCTGAGCGCGTTCTGTAAGCTTCGCGCTTTGTCGACTCAAGGGTGCTGAGCTAATCAATTTCAGGCTAGGTCCCGTGATCGCAGACAAAGGGCAGGAAGATAGAGAAACGTGTACGTAGACAGGGAGAAGTCCTAGCTGGTACTGTGCTATTTACATGCACTAAATCTCGCTGATATTTTTGTTTTATATGAAGGAAAAAGCGCGTTGAACTCTCTGCTTTATTGTAGACATGTTCCTCGCATGGACGGAAGAAGCAAAGTGTTGTGGTCCCTGCACCACCTTTGATCCCATGTCGATGAGGTGCAGCACGCAGTACTTAAGCGAAGCCACGGAGCTTTCCGCCCTCCCGTTCGTGGACGGCATGCATTTTTTTTTCGACATTCTCCATCCCCACGCCAAACACCGTTGCCGTCCTTGTTCGCTCGAGCTTCTTCACTCCCTTCTCCGTCAACCCCCCCCTTCCCCTTCATTACGATCTTTAACTTGATAGGTGAGTGGATGAGCGCCTGCGCTGCTACATATTAGGATCTGCCACGGCAGGTCCGGTTGTGGCAAAGAGGGCAAGACATGGCTCCAACCAGTCGTGTTCTCCGCTCCAGTGGGGCAGCGCCAAAGTCGCCAGTAGTCCGACGCTCCACCCGCATTTCCGACCTTGCACGCGAGGGCGAGTTTGACAGTGAGAGTGACATTAATAATGTCAGTGACTATGGCGCGCAAGACTGGTCCTACTCGACAAAGGTAAACAAGAGCAGTTCTGACCGCGTTCTACGATCGGCGCCACGGAGCAAAAAACGCAACGTCTCGTCACGATCTCCTCGAGCTCTATATGCGTCCCCGCCATCCAAGAGACAGAAGACGCAGACGAAGCGCAAAAGCCGTATGCGGCCTGCGCTATCTCCCCCTCCAGCGACTCCACAATCGCCTCTGGTGAAGGCAAGGCGTACAGGACGCGAAGGCGCGAATTCTACCAGCGAACACGCTATCATTCAAAGCGATGGCCGCATTCCACCGTGGCAGACACTCCCATATTATGTCCTCATCCAGATATTCACCTACGCTTCTCACCCTCTCTGGGACGACAAGTTCTGGCCACGGGCATCTATCGAATTCCTCCTTCAGATGTCCCGTCTTTGCAGGCAGTTCACCGAGCCAGCCCTAACAGTCTTATATCACACGCCGCCCCTGCTTCCATCCTATAGAGCACACGAACTATCCCGCTCTCTTAAAATAGCCATGAAGCCGAAGTTGTTCTATTACAACCAGAAAATTCGTCGCCTCGAAATCGAGGTTAGCCAAACACTCGCGCTGGCCTGTCACGGCTTCGGACATCTTAATATCGGCGATCTTGTCGCTCTAACCCCACAGCTCCGGGACCTTGAGTTGTTCCACATTAACGACCGCCCGCCTTATCGAGAATCAGGACAGAAGAAGACCAGTTGGTACTATCCGAACGACCTCTTTGACGTTCTATGTCAGGAACAGATCCGTCTTCGGAGCTGGCGTTGGAACACACGAATGTTGCAACCAGGCAGACAGGGTTTGGAACTTTTACAACGCACTCACAAGAAGCAGCCATTTCAGACCCTGGAAAAGCTAGCCTTTACCAACTTCAATGCGACTGTCCGACGTCCCCAACAGGACGGCTCCGCAGAAGGCGGTGACTCTCTCACGGATGAAGAGCAGGTTGCATTGGCACTTTCAAACTTGCCGAGACTCAAGATCCTCTACTTTGAATCATGTACTATTGTCAATAAAGATTTTCTACCTTTACTACCTCAAACTCTTTCTATTCTCACCATCACGAATTGTCCCGACCTCACCGCAGAAATCCTAGAAGCATTCCTTGTTACTCATGGGCACCACTTACAGGAGTTGGTCCTCAACCACAACCGGGGTCTCAATCTTTCGTTCTTGCCTAATCTTGCGGGATCCTGCCCTAACTTGCAAATACTCAAGATGGATTTTAGGTATTTCAACAAGTCCTTCTCGTACAATGACTCAGAGCCGAACTTCAAAGAACTTCTTTCGCAGCATGAAGTCCCGACCTGGCCATCGTCTCTTCAGTGTATTGAGCTTCTACATCTCCGCAAATGGGATTTAGAAGCTGTGGACATGTTTTTCCATTCACTCCTCAATGCAGCTCCCAAGCTCCAGAGTCTTCGTAAGCTCGTATTGAAGGTTATTTTGAAGATTGGATGGCGTGACCGGGCGAGCTTCCGGGATGATCGGATCCGCAATTTCCAGCGTGTGTTTTTGAGGAAGCCAGAACCAGTGAGCACGGAGCTACAATCGTTCAAGAGTTGGAGGGCATACAAAGCCAAACTCGCAAAGGAATCTGAACATTCTACAATCGCCTTGGATGACGAAGCCGATGAAGATGTTATCCCTCCAATACCCCGGAGACGAAGCTTACGGAGCAAGTCGGATGCCAGTCCTGAACAACCTAAGCCTGATGCTCCAAAGCGTAGGAGCTCCCGCTTTATGAGCAGTCGTGCAGTATCTCTCGAGACCGACGACCTCAAAGGGAACGTACACGTTCTAATCCCTGCTAAGAAAGTACTAGAGGTTCTGGATTTTGTGACACCCAGCTGGCGGGCCAAATCTCCACGTGTAACTCGCGGACGAGCCCAGCAGGAAGAGCTCAAGCAATTAGAGAGTTCGAGAGAGAGAGCCAACTTGAAGCGCCGTCGTAGTGATCAAGATGGTGAGAGTAGCGATGAAGAACCTACCGATGAGTATGTTACTAGCGATTATCATCCTAGGCGTAGGTTTGGCTCGAAGATGGACGGCGATGTCAAGAAATCGGATACGGAAAAGGAGGTGTTAGTTCAGGGCATGTGTTCAATCGTCGATATCCGCATTGACAACTTGCGACCAAGCGAGGACCAATACGTTGAGGATGACTTCTTGGACGAGGAGCCTAGTGGGGACGAGGAGTGGAATGGTGAGGATCGGTTCACCAATGCAGATTCTTACGCATGGTGATCATAGAGCCTGATTATGCCACCGAACTTGTTTAAACGGAAACATTTCTATTACGAGAGCGACGGCTATGATGGCAAAGTGGTGGTCCATGTGCTGCTGCAGCTGTTGTAATCAAGGCACTCTTCGGTGGGCGGACTATTTATTTGTACAACCAAACATCGGTCGGCTTTTATCCGGCGCGTTCTATAGAAGCAGGCTTCATTTTCAGCAGCGACGTCCTTCACGTTTGCGGCTCGGCGGTGGTTATGCTCTTATTGCGTACAAATAGGGTGCGTTTAGAAAGGTGCAGAGTTCTTGATAACGGTGCTAGGAAGGTTTACGATAATGGGCGTCGGCTTCCTTGTGCTCAGTCTAAACAAGAATGAATAACAAGACTTTGCTCTAAGCTGCTCATAGAGTTGCCTCGTAATCAGGACTATCTAATCTTTCGGCCACTCAGCCTCAGTGACCTTAAAGCTCGAAAAATGCCACGATTCGAACCTGACTAGGCGCAGCTCTTCGCGCTTCTAAACCTAAATGCCATGAAGTTATTTATTCAGGGATTCATAGAGCCTTGGGCTTCGAGGGCACAAAGAGGCTGGCCACCTAAATATCACCCGTTGTTCTCTTCTCGCCATAAAATTATGCACTCACCCAGCTTTCATTCATCACCCCAATGATCTACGGCTCGAGCAAAACACTGAGCATAAAATTGAAGCTTTTGATGGCATACCAGTCTAAATTCAAGTCTAAAACAAGTCTGAACCCACTCTTCAATCAACAACACACACCTCGTAGCAGCAATTCCCCTAGCCCCTGAAATATCCCACAACCGAAATCTCCCATGTATTAGGCCATCTACTGCACTAACCTCACGTTCCCAGTCCAACCATCGGGGTATTAATGCCCACTTCGCCATCCGAAATCGCCTGCAGAATGTCCTCATACGAAGCTCCAGGTCTCTGGCCCAAGAGTCTCTGTAAAGTCTGGCCAAAAGTCTGACCGTTGTTCTCAAACCAATCCCCCTGATCCCGCACGAAGCTTAGAACTTGGCTCTTGTACGGCGCATTCCGGTACAGCCACAGAAGCTGCGAAGGGTCGAGCTTCAACATGTCCTCAACGACGTAGTAGTACGGAATCTCGTCGCCCCAGCCTTCCGAACCAGGTTCGTGCTTGTAGGCTGGTAAGAACTTATTGAGGAATCGTGTGGGGTGCGGCTTGGAGACCTGAACGAAGTACTGGTGATACTGGGAAGCTGATTGAGGCGGATAGATGGACGGTGGAGAGTTGAAGATGGCATGGTAGAAATAACCATCCGGGCCGTCGTCGCGCAACCTCTCCATCACGAGGCGGTTGCTGGGGCAGATATCACCCATAATGACAGCCTCCATTGTCTGATGCATGTCAAGCATGTCCGTGAGCTCCGCAGTGCTCCAGTTCCGTAAGAGCTCAGCTCGCTGGCATGCGACATTGGTCATGCAGCGAGTTTCGCGAGGGTAGTCGGCGTTGTGGAAGGCTTTGGTGTAAAGCCAGAGGCGGTAGACAGCCTGGTGAAGACGGTAGCGCTCACTGCCGGTAAGTACGCGGCGGAACTCGTAATTGTCATTCCACTTCTTGATCGGGTAGAGTTCTTCCCATGCAGCAGCGACCCGGCCAACCCTCACAATGCTCTCCAAGAGGGCGAAAGAAAAGGGCACCGAGCGAGGAATGTGAGCTGGCTGGCTCGAGTTGTGGGTGACAAGTTGAACTGCATCGTGGAGCGGCCCGAACTGCGTCTCTGTCACCTTCTCGAGAATGGCAAGACGCTGGGAGACGATGATATCGTGGAAACGGCTGCAGGTGAAAGACAGGGCGCAGATGTCTTCGATGGAGCCGCAGGAGCTGAACACCTGCAAGAGGAGCTCTGTGGCTAAGGAATCGAACACCATATTAGCTGGACTTAACAAACAATGTGGTTTTCTGATACCGGCTGACAAAGCTGCGTAGGTGGTGTTGGTAGGTGGTGTGTTGGTTTTGAATTATTTAGTTCGCCCGGGCAATCTCTATTGTATAGATTTTCTGAAGAGAGACGCCGAGTATTATTGTTGAAATTATATATATCGTGCTCGACGCGGTAACGCACAAACAAGCCCCGTCGAAATGATTTCGATGTCACCGCCGTCGAAAAACAACCCCAAGGAACTCAGCTCTGGACCACCCCTCCTTTGGGGCTATTAAAACAGAACAGTGCATCCTTAGATAGTTTTGAGGATGGTATAGCCAGCCTCGAAAGGCTGGAAGACTGTGGTTGTATCATGTTTGTGATGAAGAAGGAAAGGAGAACTTAAGAAGTTCGCGTAAAATTATATGTTGTAGAACTTTGCACGGGACTTAGACGAGACCACAACAGTAGACATCTGCACGAACATAAACAAAAGCCGCCTCTCATATGTTTTAACTATACCCTAACATTATGAATGTTAGTGAATGAAAACTATAAGCACAACTTATTCTTTCCATGTGAGCACGTGCAAGTATGGGCGGCAGTTGGCTACAATCTCGCTAGGACTCTTCAACGGATCAGTTGGGCATAATTCAATATTCACTTTCGGAGTCAGAAGCGCGAATAAGGGGAAAGTCACTGTTCTTTTCTCTCGCAACTAATTAACATTGTGAAGAGTGAAACGAGATCGGCTGTTTGGAGTACACAAAAGAGAAGAGGCAAAGATGAATGGTTTCTTTTCTTTACAAAGCTAATCAGCAACGGCCGCTACACCCTCTCCGGAGATGCCACATTCCTTTTCTATACATCGTCGCTGAGAGCTTACATTGAATTGGGAGTCAAGAAACTGGGATATGATCTACGTTGACTTCTCCAAATCCGCTAAAATCTTCTCACCCTTAGCACGAGCCGACTCGATGTTACCAACCATATAGAAGGCACCTAATCCAGATCAGTTCCAAACCTTAAAATCCAAAGGGAAGGAAAATCACACACCTTCGGGCAGGTCATCGCACTCTCCGTTCATGATAGCCTTGAACGATCGGATAGTATCTTTGAGATCGACCAGCTGGCCCTCAATACCGGTAAAGACTTGGGCAACTGTGAAGGGCTGACTGAGGAAACGTTGCAGTTTTCGTGCACGCTCGACGGTCAGCTTGTCTGCTTCCGACAATTCGTCCATACCCAAGATAGCAATGATATCTTGTAGCGACTTGTACTCCTGCAACATCTGTTGAACACGTGATGCGGTCTTGTAGTGGTCCTCTCCAACAATACGAGGATCCAGCATACGAGACTTCGAATCGAGAGGGTCGACAGCAGGGTAGATACCCAATTCGGAGATACCACGAGACAACACAGTAGTAGCGTCTAAATGGGCAAAGGTTGTGGCAGGGGCAGGGTCAGTTAAATCGTCGGCCGGTACGTACACGGCTTGGACAGAGGTAATGGAGCCCTTCTTGGTGGTGGTGATACGTTCCTGCATAGCACCCATATCGACTGCAAGAGTGGGTTGATAACCGACAGCAGAGGGGATACGACCGAGCAAGGCAGACACTTCAGAGCCGGCTTGAGTAAACCGGAAGATATTGTCGATGAAGAGAAGCACTAGATACGTTATTAGCCTTTAGCGCCAAAAGAAATCTACAGCAGATAAAACATACCATCTTGTCCCTCCTCATCACGGAAGTACTCAGCAACAGTCAGACCGGTAAGAGCAACACGAGCACGGGCTCCGGGGGGTTCGTTCATTTGACCGAAGACTAGTGACACTTTGGACTCCCCATCCAGTTGAATGACCTGGGTTTCCTGCATTTCGTGGTACAAATCGTTGCCTTCACGAGTACGCTCGCCGACACCAGTGAACACAGAGTAACCACCATGGGCTTTCGCAATGTTGTTCTGGTCGCAGTTAGCGTGAGATCCAGAGCTAATGCGAAGCTAACCTACAATTAATTCCTGAATGAACACAGTCTTGCCTACACCGGCACCACCAAAGAGACCAATTTTACCACCACGAGCGTAAGGAGCTAACAAGTCGACGACCTTGATACCAGTAACGAGAACTTCTGCGGATGTCGATTGTTCAACGAAAGCGGGGGCTTCGGCGTGAATGGGAAGTCTCTTCGTTGTCTTGATGGGGCCACGTTCATCAATTGGATCGCCAGTAACGTTCATGATACGGCCCAAGGTACCAGGTCCTACGGGAACCATAATAGGATTGCCAGTATCGGTAGCTCTCGCGCCACGGACGAGACCTTCAGTACCTATAATAGAAAATTATTAATCCCCCTGAAGCAGGTTTACACCAAACAATATGGAGCCGTTACCATCCATAGCAATAGTTCGTACTACATTCTCACCCATATGTTGCTGTGGCTATCCGTCAGCATTCTGGAGGAATCATTGGGGAATCGACGTCGTCATACCGCTACCTCCAGGATCAACTTCTGCCCGTTGTTATCCGTCTCCAAAGCATTTAGAATCGGTGGCAATTGATCGGTATCAAATTTCACTGTCCAATTGTCAGCGAGATTGTTCAAAGTCAAGTCTGTCCTAGATGTCTTCTATAATAGAACTTCTCGCGAGGTAAAAGATTTTCTTCAAGCATACCGTCGACGACAGCTCCGATGACTTGATAGATCTTGCCATGCTTTGCCTCTGTGCTCTGCCATCTGACACCAGCAGCTAAAGCTGGCAAAGCACGTCGAGCAACCGCAGGTCTCGAGAAAGAGGACGCTGCGGTCTGTGAAAATCGAGCGAGGCCGCTGTAGCCGAGGAAAGACCGAGTAAGCCAACGTCTCTCGAACGATGAAAACAGGCCAATTGGGCTTCCAATGGAGTATCTTACCTCTTCAACATCTTGAGAATGCTAAGAGCGATAAATTTTGATGGGAGTGGAGACTTTGGTCGATGGCAGTGGAGGTCGGAGGTGGTCGAGCGGAGTGAGGGAGGTTGTGATGAGCGGAAAAGGATGGGAAGCATGGGCTGTGGTTGGCTGTCAAAGCTCCCTCCCGGCTTGGCACTGAAAACAACTGGAATTCTTTACGAAACAGACATCAGGGCAAAACGCCTCTCTTAGCTCCAATTTATTTTCGACTCAATCTTGACGCTCCATCTCTGAAAAATAAAATTTACTACAGCTAACTAAGTAGATTTACAGGACGCATCAACAGATATCACCAAGCATCGCCCTTCAGTCACATGACTGGCACAATTCCTTCTTCTGTCCGATTTTCACTTTTCCCTCTTTCGCTCTACTCCAGAGCAAGAATCTTTCAAAATTTGTCAGCCAACTAATCAATTCAAATGCGCTAAGTCGGAAACATACCATGGCTGTCCTTGTCGGAATATATACCTGGGTATAATTCTTCCTTCCATTCCACTCAAACGCCGTAGTGAAGAACCTTGTGCCTTCGTCGATCCTACCTAGACCACCAACCGTCGGGCTATCACTGTTCAGCACAATCTTGTATGTGCCGCTCTGTTCGACACCAACGCGATAGTCCGCAAAGCTGTTAGTGGGGTGGAAATTGAAGATCCAGAGCAAACCAGCTCTTTCGAATACGACGACCTTATCACCTTCGTGCTTCAGGCTAATGTATGCTTGAGGTGAATGAAGCCATCCATATTTGTCCTCCGTTCTCTGCATCAAAGCATCAAACTCGTTGAGGAACTTGTATCGCAACAAGGGGTCATCAATGAGATTGAACTGCCGTCTGGCGTAGAGGTAACTGTTGTTATTACCGGCTCTCGGGAAGTCAAGCCACTCCGGGTGGCCGAATTCGTTTCCTTCGAAGTTAAGGTAGCCTTCTCCGCCGAGACCATGGGTGATAAGACGGATCAGCTTGTGCAAAGCCATTCCACGCTCGATGACAGGAGTAAATTCAGTGAGAGTAGACATGTGAGTGTAAAGCTCCTTGTCGCACAGCCACATAAGAATGGACTTATCACCAACAAGCCTAGCATGCAAACAGCATGTTAGTTGATTCAACCCAAGTATAATTCGAATTGTAGACTTACGCTTGATCGTGGCTTTCTGCATAAGCAATCGTCTTCTCTCCGTGTCTGCGGTTGGTTAGGGTGAAACAAATGTTACTCATATCCCACTCGTCGTCCTTCTTCTCTTTCAAGATTTTGATCCACATGTCAGGAATAGCCATTGCTAGTCTGTAGTCAAACCCGACACCACCAAGTGAGAGAGGAAGGCAAAGCGCTGGCATTCCAGAGACGTCTTCAGCAATTGAAATAACCTCGGGGTACATTTGATGCAGCATTTCGTTGGCTAACATCAGATATACTACCCCCTCTTCATCGACTCCAGGACCGAAGTACTCGTGATAGCCACCTGAGAAACCTCTATAGGTAAAGTCAGCTTTCATGCACAAAAGGGAGAGAGACTTGGATAGTACGCACGTTCCAATGCCATGATGGGTATAAAGAATGCTTGTGACACCGTCGAATCTGAACCCGTCAAAATGGTATTCGTCCATCCAGAAGCGTAGATTGCTCAAGAGAAACCTTAAAACTTCGTGATTTCCGTAATTGAACAGACGGCTGTCCCAAAGCTCGTGCCTCCCCCTTGCTCCCTCATGGAAATACAGATGATCTGTACCATCAAACATGTTCAATCCATCGAGCACGTTCTTACAAGCGTGGCTGTGAACCACATCGAGGAGAACGGTTATTCCCATGCCGTGAGCTGTGTCAATCAGCTCTTTAAGTTCGTCTGGAGTACCATACCGGCTACTTGCTGCGAAAAAGCTAGTAACCTGATACCCAAAACTAGCATAGTATGGATGTTCCATGATAGCCATGAGTTGAATGGCATTGTAGTCAAGGTATTTGATCCTCGGAAGCACATTCTTTGTAAACTCTTTGTAGGTTCCAACCTTAAGTTCAGGCGTAGAAATACCAACATGGGCTTCATATACCCTGACGCTTTTTGGCTTCGGAGGTCTTGGGTGTTTGAAGACGTATCGTTCAGATTCTGGAGGGTTCCAGAATGTGGCATCATATACAGGAGATACAGAGAGATCTTGGGTGACACGTTTGATCCAAGCAGGGAGACGTTCGATTCGTTCACCCGACGGAGTCACCATGGATATCTGCAGTCTGTGAGCCAATTGAAGCCCAGGGCTTCCAACGGAGCGTCCCATACCTTCACTTTGGTGTTGTGAGGAATAGCAGGCTTTCCGTCTTTGGCTGGTAGGGTGACTTCCCAGACACCAAAGTCATTCTTCTTCATGGGGGTAGCTTCGCGGCTCCAGTTATCTAACAGACACATTAACGGGTGCCATAGTGAGTCCACCAGGGTGGTAAGAAATACTAAAGTCGCCAATAAGACTTGCTTGCACTACCCCAGGTGCCCATTCGCGATAGGTTATGTCTCCATTCCCGAGCACGTTGAAACCGAACTTCTCAAAGCCCTGGGCACGAGGTCAGGAAGTGGTAATTCCTAATCTCCAGGGCAAAACAAAGCTTACTCTGGTGAACTTCTCCATTCCCCCTTCCGTCTCATCGATCGTCTTGATCCAATGCTGAGCCTTGCTGAACCTGTGCCTCAGAGCGTCTTTGAATGGTGAGAGCCAGGGGTCCAGCTTAATGACGCCTAAAAGTTGTAAATAAACTTGAATTCTGCAGCGGATCTCATGACTCACCAGTTCCATCGGCCGGGACGTCTTCGTGACCTGGCGCGCTCATAATTGAGTTCTCTGAGGTCTGGTTGAGGGCCATTGTTTACCGCGGGGTCCTCGAAATTCTTGGGTGTGGGGTAAAGAGTGAAGCTACAAAATTGTACGGGAATCCAAGGTCCAAGGTGTAGAGCGGGGTTAGGTAATGTATAGAATTTGAAGGGCCGAAAAGCCTCTAGCAAAAGCCTAGCTACACCACACTTTGGTTGGCGAGTGGCGGAGGCCCCATCCACATCCTTCTGAATTCGTTTAACCTTGTTCTTGAACGGTTGAGTTGGAAATTTCGTTTGGGTGGGTATAAGCGACGTCATTGCACATCAGCCTAATCTCGTGCGTTCAACACACTTCGATATAAAAATATACACGGGAGAGTGCATAGAGTATGCTGCAGGGTAATTAGGATGCTATTGTCTAGCACATGCGAGCATAATACCAACGGCTCAATAGCGGTGTGGTGGGGGACAAGGTGTGATTCACCACATGCGGTCGCTTATCAACAAGACGGCCCCGCGAACGCGGCTAAACCGACAATAGCCCGCCTCCACTGCAGTCGTCAACAACATACTACGACTACCATGACAACCTGACGGTGGTCGTATTAGGCTAAGTATCTATCCGCTCTAGCTTACGGCCAGTCATGTATACCATTATGACCCCTACAATCACTGTTTCTCAACAGGCCCGCCTCTCCTACATTGCCCTCTCCTCCATACGCCGTTCCTTCTCCACTATTGCTCCTTCGAGTTCCTCATCACACTTCGGCCGCTCTGATTTCAACAGCCAGCCATTCACTGGCACCTATGAGCCTGGACTTCCTACCTCAGGTCCCCTCGGGGACGCTTCGATATTCGGTGTCACCCGATTGACACCCAAATCGTTGAAGCAGCATTTAGATCAATTCGTGGTTGGCCAAGAACGGGCAAAAAAGGTGTTGAGCGTTGCCGTGTACAACCACTACCAGCGAATACAGGAATTGCAGAGGCTTGATGAGGAAGAGGAGGAGTTAATACAACAAAGAGCACGAAGGGAAATGGCAGAACGCCATCCCGTTGAAGGTATAATAAACTCCCATAGCGACCTATGTGATTTTGTATCCTATCTCAGATATTTTCACTTAGGGGAATATTCTGGACAGAAAGCTACAGCGACGATGGACCCATCAATGGTGCCACCTCGACTAGGCTCTTCACCAGTCGTTGACCACACGCCTCTAACCATCGAGAAGTCGAACATCATGATGCTGGGACCGTCTGGTGTGGGCAAGACATTGATGGCAAAGTACTGAAGACATGTACTGTGGCTATAATATTTCATGTACTGACAGTCGACCAGGACCCTCGCCCGTGTTCTGGAGGTTCCCTTCAGCATGTCCGATTGCACCCCGTTCACTCAAGCAGGCTACATTGGGGAAGATGCGGAAGTCTGCGTACAGCGCCTCCTGGCAGCTAGCAACTGGGATGTTTCCCGTGCCGAAAGAGGCATCATATGTCTAGACGAAGTCGATAAGATCGCCACCGCGAAAGTCAGTCACGGCAAGGACGTCAGCGGGGAGGGCGTTCAACAAGCACTACTAAAGATAATAGAAGGTACAACTCTACATATATCAGCAAAGCAGGAGCGTGGAGGCGGACGGCCGTCTGGGGGTTCTCCACCTAGCTCTAGTGGAGGACCTGCCGGGTTTCCCGGCGCCAGTACAACTGGGAATCCACTTGGAGGTGGAGTGCCTAGTGGTGGTGGCGGTGGGAAAGGAGAAGTCTACACAGTTCGCACCGACAGCATCCTATTCATCTTTACCGGCGCCTTCATTGGGCTTCAGAAGATAATTTTGGACCGTGTATCTAAAGGAAGCATCGGATTTGGTGTTCCCATCCGCTCAGCTTCGACTGCGTCACAGGCGTCCCTTAAAGGGGAAGATGCCGCTCAGCTCCTGAAAAAACATCTCCCATTTTTCACACCGACTAACCCAGAAAGCAAGAACGACCAACTTAACCCACTAGACCTTGTCGAACCCGCGGATCTCCAGAAATACGGTCTCATCCCTGAACTAGTCGGTCGCATCCCAGTCTCCACTGCCCTTTCTTCTCTAGATGAAGAAGCTCTCGTTCGTGTCCTAACCGAGCCCCGCAACTGCCTACTCAAGCAATATGAGCAGCTTTTCGCCCTCTCTGGCATCGAGCTACGATTCACTTCCGGTGCATTACGAGAAGTTGCAAAGACAGCAGCTGTCATGGAAACAGGTGCTCGAGGTCTGCGGACGGTAATGGAGCGTCTCCTTGGAGATGCGATGTTCGAAGCTCCCGGTACTAGCGTGAAGCATGTACTCATAACTGAGAGAGTGGCAAGAAGGGAAGAGCCCGCCATTTACTTTAGTAGGGGGCAGCAAGGGAGGTTTCACGGGATGATTGCAAAGGAGGAAGAGGAGTGGGAACGGAGACGGAAGAGTGCAGAGGTGGAGGAAGGTGGGGTGCAGAGCTTCGAAGAATATCGGGAGAAAGCGAAAGCGGTGGGAGTGGTGTGATGACAAATCAAGAATTTAGATGTTGAAAATGTCCTTAAAGGTTTTCAGACTCATTTTGAAAGGCCAGCATTGAGGTATACGTTGTAGGGTAAAGGTATGATGGCACTTATATTCGGATGCTATAGTCACTTTACATTAAGCCACAAGTGTGTTTAAAAGGTACTCAAGAAGCCTAATGCATTATCTGTACGACGAAAACGTAGCTGATCTAGCAACACGCACTAATGTCACAAACGGCATCAAGACTACCTGCGTCCTGCACCCTTGATCCTCTTCACCAGCTTCCCTCACCACACTCCCCGCCCAGAAGCAAGGTTAAACCGCAATTTTACACAATATGAAAGAAGAGAACCGGTAGCATTTTCAGTTGATGCGTATGTTCAGTGCAAGAGAGAAATTCACAGAGTAGGTCTTGAATAAACAACTTTTAAGAATACTAGAGGACTTAATCCTTATTTCTTTGCTGGCGGGCTTTGCACCATCCCCTTGCCTTTATAACCTTCTGATGAAATACCAGAGATTGGTTCGACATTTTGGCTCTATACGAAGAAGCGCGATAGTTAGCAATCATGATCTCACCGAGGTAATGCCGTAAGGGTTCGTGAAGCCGTTGCTAGGTAAAAATGACAAAGATCTAGAGGGAAACTTTTAACGTGCCTTCAAGTACTCGTTTGTTGCCTCCTGGTACTCCTTGGTCATTGTACTTGGTGGGTCACGGGCAAATTTGCGAATTATGAAGACGATAACAAACGAGATGCCAATACCAATTGCGGTATAGCCCGCAATTTTCCAGCCTTCACCTGGAGGTGGAAGAGCACGGGGACCGTGAGGTCCAAAAGCAATCCAGTAAGCTAGAAGGGATCGTCAGCACCATTCTTATCACGGATGAGCTACTTCACGGCTATGTTGTTACTAAGGTGAAATTCGTTTCGCGGGACCCGACCCAGCAAACAATTTATCGTAAAAGGAAGCTAAAAGGAGCAGAATTTCAACATACCAGTCTTCTTCTCCGCCAGAGTCAGCTCATGCCAATTGGCCTTCATCCGATCCCTCAATGCCATCCAGAGATCTGCTTGTTCCTGCGGTGCCATCTCCTCCCATCGCTTCTCAATATTCGCAAGGGTCGGGTTGGAAATAGCATGAGCCCGGCGGGTCTGCTGCTGGCTAGCGAAAAGACATATTGCAGGCCGCTGAGCGGTGCGGAGCACAGATGCCGGACGAGACGCCGTGGATGTGAGGATTGACGATGAGGTGCGGCTGCTAGCAGCCCGCACGATCGACGACCTCAGCATTCTACACAAGTGTGAATGAAGGGCGACCAAAAGAAAGGGCGACGGCGCGAATGTACAAGCGGAAATAGACACCCCGACTAGATTTGTTGAGGCCAATTGATAGATTGTGAAGTTGCTGTGGTTGGTTGATGTTGTCTGAAGGGAGGTGGAGTGACTTTTCGCTTGGCCTCCGGAACGTCTGAAAAGGTCAAATTTACTTTTCTGGAAATTTTACTTTTCGGAAAATCATCATTGGCTGCAAAATTGAAGAGCATCACCTCACAGGCAATATTTTATCCCAAGTTGCGTAAATTTCACGAGCCATGGATCCATCCTACCTATACTGCGATCTCAGAAAGGCTATGTGACATAATATAAAGCTTAGGGTCTACGATCTGATCGACATTATGCCATTAGCGAAGGAGGAGAACAGCTGCTTGAATATATCGTGCGATTATTACTTCAGAATGAATATCTGGCCACAATCGGCATTTTTATACTGAGTATTGGGGCATCAATAAAATTTTGGGGGTTTGCGCAAGGCGTAAGACCAACCCAGCTCTTATTCAATCTAGTCCATAAAGAGATCCTTAGTAAATCTCTGATAGTCAGCAGCATCTGCCAAAACAAATGTCCAAAAAAGCATTGTATCGGCGTACGAGATAGTGAAAACGACTAAGATAAACTTCGTAACCGAAATCGCAGTATTTCCTCACTATGCCAAGGGACTTCAAGATCAAGTCATAACAAACCCCCCCAATACTTTACAAAGTATTATGTATAAGAACCTTGAGGCTTTTTGTAAGAAATAGGCTTGATGCGCTTTTCCGGCCAATTGTCGCGAGCGTGTTACCGAGTTCCCGGATGCTTCCATATGATTGTCGTCCGTGAAGTAAAATAATAGCTGCGCGCGCCGTTAACTGGAACATAAACCGGGAATTTCTTCTTTGCCGTGAGCCCGAAGTAGTACCGGGGCAACGATTCCCGCGGCAGGAACAAGCGGCTTAAACTGTCAACGTATGGCTGATTGTGCTGCGCAAGAGGGTGTTGTGGAAGGGTGTGACCCTACGCTAGAGATGTTGAGCTCATAATGCTTGCCCATCCATAAAAGCCCCGCCAAAACCCCTCCTCCATCCGTCTTCGCAACAACAAAAACTTTCTTCGGCTATCACGAACTGTAACAAACTCTTCACCAACTCTTCCCTCTTGAATATATCAGACAGTGGGAATAGTAAGTTGTCTCTTGTGCTCATTTAATCGCCCAAACCTCCTTGTTCTTGTTACTGACAGAATCGAAGCTTCAAAATGGTCACCAAGGTACCAGGCTCTTCACAATCAACATGGCTTCGGATCTCTAACCTTGTTTTGTAGGTTGGAATCAATGGTTTCGGCCGTATTGGCAGAATTGTGAGTAGCTGTGAGGCATATGAAGCCAATTGTATAAGCTGCTGACATTTCCACAGATCTTCCGAAACGCGTTCGTGCTAAATCCTTCTTATCGTATATGACGGGAGCCGCCGGAGAGTACACAAACTAACAGCATCTATAATGATAGCGTCGAGCTTGATGATATTGAAATCGTTGCCGTTAATGATCCGTTCATTGACCCGACCTACGCTGTAAGTCAATTCGTCTATTCTGGATTCTTCGTCTTGACTCCACGTAAACGCAAGCTTGGTTCTTGCCGTTTCGCTACAACGTCATCGCCACATAGTTCAAAAAACTAACGGTGCATTTGGCTGTAGGCTTACATGCTCAAATATGATTCACAGCATGGCAACTTCAAGGGCGACATTAAGGTCGAGGGTAACGACCTCATTGTTAATGGCAAGACTGTCAAAATGTACCAGGAGCGAGACCCCGGAAACATCCCATGGAAGGATACCGGCGCCTACTATGTCGTAGAGTCGACTGGTGTCTTCACAACCACGGAGAAGGCCAAAGCTCACTTGAAGGGTGGTGCAAAGAAGGTACGTTAGACGCCGCGTAAGAATAAAAGCTATTGACAGCACTGACAATGTCGCGTACCTGTAGGTTGTCATCTCTGCTCCTTCAGCTGATGCCCCGATGTTCGTCATGGGTGTAAATGAGACTACCTACAAGCCAGATATCGATGTTCTCTCCAACGCTTCCTGTGAGTATTTGAATACGATAATAGAGAACCTAGATTGCTGATAGTTTGAAGGCACGACCAACTGCCTTGCTCCCTTGGCCAAGGTGATCAATGACAACTTTACAATCATTGAAGGTCTCATGACTACTATTCACTCCTACACTGCTACCCAGAAAACCGTCGACGGCCCATCTGCTAAAGATTGGCGTGGTGGACGTACCGCTGCACAGAATATCATTCCTAGTAGCACTGGTGCGGCTAAGGCTGTTGGAAAGGTCATCCCAGAACTTAATGGAAAGCTCACTGGCATGGCCATGCGTGTGCCTACATCCAACGTCTCGGTTGTTGATTTGACTGCCCGTCTCGAGAAGCCTGCAACTTATGAGGAGATCAAGGCCGTTGTTAAGAAGGCGGCTGAGGGAGAACTCAAGGGTCAGTGAGCTGATATTGTTGACTGAAGGATATTACTGACCCGTGAATGCAGGGATCTTGGCTTACTCTGAGGATGAGCTCGTCTCCACGGATTTGAATGGGAATAATAACTCCTCGATCTTTGATGCGAAGGCCGGGATTTCTTTGAATTCCAACTTTGTCAAGCTTGTTTCTTGGTATGATAACGAATGGGGCTATTCTCGCCGTGTCCTTGACCTTATCCGTAAGTCTTGTAAAATCCGCCACCATGCAGACCATCTCATTAACACCGCGTACAGACTACATTGCCAAGGTTGATGGTGCCGTTTAGGTAGTGGCTTAATTTCTTGAAATGCTGAAGGAGTGGCGGGGTTGTGTTCCTGTCGATAGTTAAAGTATGGAGGGGGACTTCATCTGTTGCAACTGTTCAAGGCTCTTCCGCAACTGTTGACCTAGGCAATTCAGTGACTTCTAAATGGTGGAGCTCGTTGCTGTATTGAAAAGCAAAGGAAATGAAAACAAGAATCTTTAGACAGACGTTCTAGAGCGGCAGAGTGTAGTCTTCCACTTCTGCGTAGTCGGAACGAATTGGGGTTATCCCTAAGTATTGCGGTAAGCTCCGTCAACGTCGTAAATCCGATTGGCTCGACCGCGCATCATCTACCTTTCTCGAAGGCCCTCCGCGTTTCCTACGAAGTAATACATATGTCTCGAGCTGTATGTCCCTAAAGAGTCGCTCTCTACCGGCGGAAGGTGCCTCTTTGGATCTGCGGCTCAAGATCTAAAGCGCACTGGCCATCTTTCTCTTTGCTACACTCTTCATTACAATCAGTCAAATCCACACAACTGTTAAGTAAGACGATATCTCAGGTTTTGCGACTCCTCAGAACATACATTTGCCGTCGGTACTAACATAGAAGGAGCACTCTATGGAGATTGCATGAACACGATTGGCACGTCTAGGAGACGCATACTCTGTGAATTTTAGTACGTTTAGAAACGCGTTCGCTCAACACCGTTCTGAGCCTGCGTGCAAGACACACTGAACTTCAACTTCAGCAACTGTGAATTCTCTTGCAAGAAATACTGAAAACTTGCTTGAGAGTTAAATAACTGGTCCGTGTCATTATTTCTTATATAGCTTGAAATTTCTCTGTGTATACATGTCCTTCACTTTACAGATGGTTTGCGCCGTCCTCCACTTTATCACTTTACAATTTCACCCAGTTGAAATCCCCAACTTCTGGAACCTCAATCATGCTACCTTCATACTTCAAGTCCACAGCTTCTATAACTAGTATTTCCGATAGCCACATTCAGCTGACATAACTGTCTAAGGCCTTGCGTCTCGCTGTAAAACCGAAGCCATGAGCTCAACTATGGTGGACATGGATGTGGCAATGCAGGATGGCGAGCACCACATGCCGTATAGCGAGGGTAGCAACGGGGTCGCGCAGGCCGGTTCACTGGCATCAGAAGAGTCTCATATCCGGCTCGCGGATTTCAACAAAGTACTCGGTCATGCGGTGAAGTCACCTTCAACCTTGCCAATGTGGGACCCTGCAGACTCTACACGGACGGGTGTGTGCTATGATGTGCGCATGCGGAGGCATGCAACACTTGATAAAGAAGACATCCATCCCGAAGATCCTCGCCGCATTGCGGCGATATATGATATGTTTGTTAGGGCGGGCTTGGTGGATCAGCCCAACTCACTCGGCCATGGGCGAGAGCGCTCACGCCTACTCTTTCATATTCCTGCTAGAGATGCGACGAAAGCAGAGATAATGCTTAACCACACAGCTGCTTTGTACGACTTCTTGGAGAGCACGAATCGTAAGTCTTCTCCCAATTATCGCAGCATTTCAGACTACCGAGCAGTATATACTCATCCCCAATATAGAGATGGACGAAGAGACATTACTGGACCTAACTCATTCGAGCGATTCCGTTTATTTCAGCCATGGATCATTCAAGTGCGCTCGTCTCTCTTGCGGAGGTGCTATTGAGACAACTTTGGCCGTTGTGGAAGGGAAAATTAAGAATGCGTTTGCTATTATTCGGCCCCCAGGTCACCATGCCGAACGCACACATGCACAGGGATTTTGTTTCTTCAACAATGCTTGTATTGCAGCCCAAGTCGCCCAGAAAACCTACCCTGAAACGTGCAAGAAGGTTCTCATTTTGGATTGGGATGTCCACCACGGCAACGGGACGCAAAACACATTTTACACGAATCCAAGTGTCCTTTATGTGTCAATCCACGTTCATAATAATGGGCAGTTCTATCCTCAAGGTGGTGCAGGGGGTTACGATAGGTGCGGGGCTGAGAAAGGTCTAGGCAAGAATGTCAATATTCCATGGCCATGTCATGGTATGGGTGATGGCGATTACATCCACGCTTTCCAGCATGTGGTGATGCCAATTGCGACGGAATTTGAACCTGACCTTGTCATCATATCCGCTGGCTTTGATGCTGCCGAAGGAGATGAGATTGGTCAATGCAATGTCACGCCGAATTGCTATGCTCAAATGACCCATATGCTCATGTCACTTGCTCAAGGGAGAGTCGTAGCATTACTCGAAGGCGGCTATAACCTCGAGTCAATCGCTAACTCAGCTCTGGCAGTGACACGTACCCTCATGGGAGAACCGCCGGGGCGTCTTACGGAGAATATGTTGCCCTCAAAAGCCGGATTCGAGACTACATATACGGTCATCCGACAACAAGCTAGGTATTGGAATTCGCTTGGTATAAAGCGATCGCAGCTTCGGAACAATGATAAAGCTGAGAGACTGCATGGTTAGTTCCCCCGATTTCAATAGATGCTGCTTACTAAACGGTCCAAAGATGTCATTCGAACATACCAAGCCGGAAAGTTATATAAGGAGTTCAAAATGACGAAACTCGATATTTTTCACAACAAGATATCTCCATCTTATGACAACCAGGTGCTTGCCACGTGCGTACTTGGGGACTTTTCTCATCTCTGGTAATAGTAATTGACTTTGCGCGTAGATCGAAGTACTGGGAAGCGAAAACGATTCTAATGGTTGTCCATGACCCGTAAGTTCACGTTGGTGTCTCCTTATGCGGGTTCTGAAATAATTGAGCGGGTCGCAGGCCAGCTGTTGTTGGGAGCCAAGACCCAATTGCGGGAACGCTCCAGCTTCACGATTCTTACCTTGTGAGTTCTTCCCATCTAACTAATAGAAGGCAATACTGATTTAGGAAGCACGATGCTGTAAAGTCGTACATTAGCTGGGCGGTTCGGAGGGGTTATGCTGTCATTGACGTTAATATCCCTCAATATGTCACGGATCCAGAGGTGGCAAATACGTTGTCTACTACTAGCATCTAGATTAGCTGACTTTGAGAAGGACAATTTGACGTCGAGATCGCGCAGCAGATCCCCTGCGGACTTATTACAAGCAGAAGAGGATCGTAAGCAGCAAGTTATCAAGAGCAGCGAGGATGTCTGTGCATATCTGTGGGATAACTATCTTGAGTACGTCTTTTCTACAGATGTTATGGGGCCGTGGCCTTACGATATACCCAGGGTTAGCGATGCTTCAAATATAATTTTGGCCGGAGTTGGGCAAGCCTCTTATGCCACGCTTCATGTTTTGAGTACTCGAGGTAAGTTAACCCTACCGAAAAACCGTTCTATGCCCGAAAATAAGGCCCTGCTAATACCATGGCCTATCAGAGTGCACAAGTCGTGTCAAAGGAGTTGTGCACTTCATTGGCGATTCCGGAGTTAGAGCCATTCGTAGTTCGACAGAGCAGCACATACACGACTGGTATTTTCGAAAATCCTATAACGTGATTGCGTGCGATCACAAAATTTGGGACGAACGGAAACCTAAGAAGAAGTTCGGCAGACTTATCCGGTCAGACTCTAAATTACCTTATGAGATGGCTAGGGACCACAAGGGTGAAGTTACTCGTTGGATAACTGAGCAGCTAGGCGAGCTTAGACCAAATGATCTGGATGATGATATAGATAATCCATGAACCCCAAGGTGATTTTGTTGCCCAGGATTTTCCAAGTCGAGTACACGCTGACATTGAGCTCACATTTAGCTGACAATCATCACACTTGTTAGTGGTATATCCTGTAGTGCTACACTACATGGCGGAGGTGTTAGAGGTTGAACATAGATTTTGTGTTTGTCAGTGGCATAGAAAGGGCGTTTATGGTCATGTATACCACGAGGCATTCCTCTGGGAAATGAAGCTGACTAGAATGGTGCTTTATGGAAAGAGAGTAAATTGTCCTATTACATAGTATGTCGGATTGGCTCGTCCGGGTGTATCATAAGGTCACGACTGAAAGGTTGCTTGGCGCGAAGCTGTCTCCTAAATGGGATACTTTGCTTGTTAGTAGGGGATTGTGGGTTGTATGTACATATGTACATATCGCCTTAACTACCTAGCCACAAGACAACGGGAAAGGCAGATCGCGGCTAAGTTCGAAGCATCTTCTACAAATTACAATTACTCATACTGCAGGCTCATCCATTCTTAACTCGCCTTTTGTTAACGGGAGTTCGTTGGAACAGCATGTCATAGACTGAGAATTCTGCATGTGGCTTGAGGTTTATGCTTATATGAAACGCCTTCGACGAATTGTGTTGTTTTGGAATGCAGTTCAAAATGGACAGTAAGAACTCACCGTCGGACAGGCGGCTCAAGTGATCATTTCACTTTCATTTGACTTAACTACACACACGAACACAACTTATCTACTGTCTTTCAGGGAGATAACTGAAAAAGACACCCTTGGATACGGATTTTTGTGATGGCTTCATTTGTACAATGCCTCACTAGACTCCCTACAGAGACAGAGAAAGGTATGGTATCAACTTTAAAGGGCCTCGACTTGGGTACCAATTGATGCAAAAATGCGGTAAACAAGACCGCATCAGGAGATATAACAAATGTGTATATAGAGGTAGGTTCTTCCATCTGAAGTCTACACATCGAACTCCTTTTCAAGTTGAATGAGGACCAAGACCCTGTTAAACTAGTGTTGAGGGAATACATCAATCAAGGTTGGGAATCCCAAGGTGGCTATTCACGTTCATGATAAGTGCCTCATTTTTCTCTATAGCAGCACCTATATTCCGGGCCTGTTCCGCTAGGCGGGTATTCAGCAGGTCGATATCAGAGGCGTCCCTGTCTCTAGCTTCCTTTAGAGCCGATACGTCATTTTGCAGCTGCTGTAGAGTGCCATAGAATGCTTCAGAGCCGAAGGGTTGACCTCGTAATTGCTCGATTTTGCTGGAGACGTCCTGGACCTGTTCTTGGAGAGCTGCGTGAACACCTCGGATACGGTCGAATTCCTGCTGGACGTTGCTTGCCTGTGGGTAGAGTTGTTGTAACTGGCCTACCATGTGTCTCGCCATCTGATCCGTTGAGACATTATTGTATCGGGTATCTAGATGGTGGAAGGCATGCCGGAGAGCTCCAACTTCTTGCTTGACGTTGTCGATGTTTTTGTAGACTTGATCTAGTACGGCTTGATGTGCATGGAGATCGGCGTCGTACTCTACTCTTCCGATTCCTACGACTTGCTGATTGTTGTTCGTGGCAGGAGTACTGTCAGGGACACGTATCGGAGCCGTATTAGCCTTGGACTGCAGGTCTGATATCGACTTGTTCAGTTGTGAAATGGAGGAGTCGACTCGCTCAACGGCTCCGCTATGCGCTGCGCGAACGTCGCGGAGTTCCGCTTCGACTTTGACACGGTAGCCTTGGAAACTCTTAGAAAGACCCTCCATTTCCTGCATGACTATCTCGTCGCGATCTTTCTGGTCTCTGAGAACCTGCTCAAAGTTGGCAACAGCAACATCCAGCCTCGAACGGAAATCTAAGAGGTCACGTTGGATCTTCGACAAGGTAGAACCATCTAAAGAGAGTGGTGTCCCGGACGTAACCGAAGGGGCTAACTTTGCCGGCGGTGAATCTGCTTTAGCTTTGGGCTCATGAGATGCAGCGCGATTCCTCAGAGCCACCATGTCCTTGTTGATCTTTTCCATATCATCATCCATAGCGTTCATGTTGACCTTGAGAGTGTCAATATTTTTCTCTGCCCTGTCCAGATATTGTATTAATCCTAGGTCTCCATCTCTTCCCTCCACGATTGCCTTAAGCTCCTTGAGCTCCCTGATATCCTTGGCCTGTTCCCTGAGGTCCTTAGCCTCCTTGGCGTGCCGGTCGAGCATGTCCAATATCCTAAGCGTTTCCTCTCGCAGCTTGTCGACATCTAGCCTCAGATTTGGGAAATCATCTATCCGATTCTGTATCTTTTCGAACCTAACGTCGAGCCCCTGCTTCCTCGTGCGAGCATTAACAGCGAACTGATTTTGATTAGATTTCAAATCCGAAATTTCGCGGCTAAGGAAGGATAATTGGCGATTTTGGGTCTCATGTGCTGTAACAAGTTGACCTCGGATAGATATAACATCCTTCTCAAACCGTCGAGCCCGCTCACTGTCCCCACCACCGGCACTAGAACCAGAACCCACAGCTGATCCAATGACATTAATAGCCCTATCCCTTCCCGCCTCCAATTCCTTGCACTTATCTTCTAGAGCTTGGTAATCTTTCCGGGCTCGGACTACATTGTTTTCTTGCTGTTCTTTCAGCGTGGGAAAACTCGCATGATGCTTTCGACTATGTTCGAAAGTTTTCACCTGCCTGTCCAGCTCCTTCTTTGCCATTTCACGTTTGATGTTGAAACTGGCAAGCTCAGTAACTGTGGTGGAAAAGTCTAATAGGACAGCTTGCATCTCGATCTTGGGGCATGGCGGGCCGGCATCTGGCTCAAGAGGAGTTCTGCTACCTGATCGAATGTCTGGGTCTCCGTCTTCGTTGTTGTTGGTAGCCAAATCCATAACTGCTGGATATGCTCCTGGATTGACACTGGGTATCGACTGGGTTATCGAATCGTTACGCTTCGTTAACCGGGGATCCGCAGTTTCCGAGCTAGACAACTGTGGGCTGAATTGTGACGGAGGAATGGGTGGATATGGGGGTCTAATTTGGCTTGGCGAGACCGAGCCTGGACCTGACCCTCTGGATCCGGTCTGAGTAATGTTTGGGTTGACCCACTCGTTCCAATCTCTATGCTCTCGGTTCTCCCGGGGCCTGTCGAAGTCTTCGTCTCTCCGGCCTGGTGGTGACCGTTGATGATACGGCGGACGGTCAAAGCTTTCTCTCCGGCGGTCTGGCCGACGATACGGGTAACTTCCTCTTCTCGCAGAGCCGTAGCTGCCTCGAGAATTGCGAGTAGGTGAGCGACTCCCATCACCATTATAATTACGGCGAACGTAGGGCTCTGCATCAGGCCGGTGAGACATCCTGCTTGATGTAGAACCAGTAATGCCTTGGTCTGTCGTCTCTGAGTTGGTGTGGTTGATTGCGCGTTCTGGGTGTATATAACCTTGGTCTGCCGTCTCCGAGTTGATGAGGTTGATTACGCGTTGTGGGTGTATATAACCTTGGTCAAATTGTGCATTGGTGAGGTGGGTTGCTGTGATGCCCTCACCAAGGCCTTTTGGCTCACTAGAAGGTGGCAAACGAGGGTCACGGTTGACCGAGTCTGCAGCTCGTGGACCTGTAGTGTTCGTTTGACCAAATTTAAAATTAATTTCTGGAGGCCCTTTTGGTTTCTGCCGAGGGCGGTCTTCAAACCAATCCTCCGCGCTAGCTCTCTCTTTTCGTTTGAGTGACTGATTCCCCTGATGCTCCGTCGCTGGATCCGACTCTTGTGCCCAGCGATATTGTTCTCGGCGAAGGTTGTCGAACTGCTGCCATGTAGCTTTTCCCTGCTTATCTGACAAAGAAGATCTCCTCATAATTCTGAAGTGTGTAGGTAAACATAAGACTACCCCACTACTCTGGTAGACACAGTAGCATGCATGTTAAGGAACTGTGCATTTCGAGAGAATGAAGTTTTGTAGTCTCTACAAGCCAAGTTTCGACCAAGGAATGCTAGGGTGATTCGCTGATGAAGGAGACGCTTGAGTGTGAGTGGTGTTGATGGAGTAGCCGCAGCTGGGTATATGAAATGACCATACGGATTCTTCGCAGCTTGATTTTATAGATATCTAGAGGCGCTGACGCTGGCCAAAGCCGCTGGGCTTGAGCTCTCGGTAGTAGGGGTTTGCGGGCAAGGACCTCTGAGTATAAAGTCAGCACGAGTTCTATAACCGATCGCTAGATCACGACTTCAAAATTAAGAAGTATATGGGTATTAGTTCAATGCTGAATTTCTTGGATAGAGGCGAAGGAATGCTTAAGCCTTGACATAGCCCACATAAAATGCGTACCAGTTTTACACCGTATGCCTCAAATGGCCAAACGCAATACACCAGACTTGTTCACAAGCGTGTGTATATTTTGGATGCGATTCTATCTCCTGGCAAGGGAAAGCTGAAGGCATTCGTTGTATAATAGGAGCCTCCAGGCGCGCTTCATTTACTTATCCCACGGCGAGGTATAGGTAAACTCCATCCACGTCGAGAATCATTCGAGCCGCCAATGAAACTTGGAGCAGATCGTGGGAATTTCGCGACAGAACGTTCGTCTCGGAGGTTCCGCGCTCGCGTGGCCGACCATTTATCACGTGACCTTTTTGCTCTAGGTTCCCGCAATTACTGGGCGATTTTCCACGAGCACGGTTCGATTATTATTTCCTTGCGATCCCCGAGTTGGCATCGTCTTCGAAATGGCTGCAGTAGGTTAAGCTACGAGATCTATGGTTTTATCGTAACTAATGTTTCTCAGGCAATTTCCACCGTCTCAGAGTCCAAAGAGCTTCGTGGGTTGAACCTCGTAGCTGCCCATTCACACATTCGTGGATTAGGCGTGGAGCCAGACACTCTAGAGCCAAGGGCATCGTCTCAAGGGTTGGTGGGGCAGGTGAAAGCCAGGAAAGCGGCTGCTGTCATTTTGCAGATGGTCAAAGAAGGGAAGATTGCTGGGAGAGCAGTTCTTATAGCTGGGCCTCCTAGGTATGTGGGACACTGTGGGCCTGTTATATCTGGATACGGCACTCGACAGACAAAAAGCTACCTCGAAATCTTGAGTCCTCAGCTGACAGTCGTCTTAGCACCGGAAAGACGGCTATAGCCATGGGAATGGCACAATCTCTCGGCCCCGATGTCCCCTTCACAATGCTTGCCTCCTCCGAGATATTCTCACTAGAAATGTCCAAGACCGAGGCCCTCACACAGGCATTTAGAAAGTCCATAGGCGTACGAATCAAGGAAGAGAGCGAAATTATCGAGGGAGAGGTTGTGGAGATGCAGATTGACCGGAGTGTCACTGGGGTACGATTTACACATTCCTCAAAAGACAAGGCGAAGGCATCGCTCTGACATATGCTTCTTTAATAGGGCAACAAACAAGGCAAACTTACCATCAAAACTACCGACATGGAAACAATCTACGACATGGGAACCAAAATGATTGACGCCATGTCCAAAGAGCGCGTAATAGCCGGGGACGTCATATCAATTGACAAATCATCCGGGAAGATCACCAAGCTTGGCCGCTCCTACACCCGCTCCCGCGACTACGACGCCATGGGCGCCGACACCAAGTTCGTACAATGCCCCGATGGCGAGCTCCAGAAGCGAAGAGAAGTCGTCCACACTGTCAGTCTCCACGAAATCGACGTGATCAATTCTCGCACGCAAGGGTTCCTGGCGCTCTTCTCCGGAGACACTGGGGAAATCCGCAGCGAGGTTCGCGACCAGATTAATACCAAAGTCGGAGAGTGGAAGGAAGAAGGGAAAGCCGAGATCGTTCCCGGAGTCCTCTTCATCGACGAGGTGCACATGCTTGATATCGAGAGTTTTAGCTACATCAATCGCGCTTTGGAGGATGAATTGGCCCCTATCGTCATCATGGCGAGTAATCGCGGCAACTCTCGCATTAGAGGGACACAATACCGTTCCCCCCATGGTCTGCCCCTAGATTTCCTCGATCGCGTCGTCATTGTCAGTACGCATGCCTACAACAAAGAGGAGATCGGCCAGATCCTCGCTATCCGCGCTGCAGAGGAGGAAGCCGACCTAACACCCGACGCCCTCGCCCTCCTCACAAAAATCGGCCAAGAAGCCGGTCTTCGGTACGGAGCGAACCTCATCACGACAGCATCCTTAATCGCAGCTAAGAGAAAGGCACCGAAAGTCGGTATCGATGACGTGAAGAGGAGTTTCCAGTTATTTTACGATCCAGGACGGAGTGTGAAGTTCGTGACGGAGTTTGAGAAGCGATTTATTGGTGAGGAGGGGGCGGTTAGTTTTGGTGTGACGAATGGGGGTGGGGATGCTATGGAGATTTCATAGGGTCACAAACTTGCGGCATGTCTAGTGGGTTAACGAGGCAAAAAGTTTGTTATAGATCTTTGTACATTAGAATTCAGGGTATAGGATACCAGCCGTGGCTGGGTTCTTCGTCGGTGTTTGGTTGGTTAAATTGCTAAAGTTCAGCGCCTTACGCTAATTACATCTAGCGATATTCGTGCCAAGCATACCAATTGGTCTCATGATCTAGTAATATTCCTATTGATGTATCCGCAGTCTTCGTACGATTAATACTAACCTACGAAACGCCATTATACAGCTTTAGAAGCCCTTAATATCCCGACGCCTGACCAGAAGAGGATCTTCCCAATACAGGGGCCCCAGAAAGCCTCTACCTCAAAGTCCTGCCTCCCAATTTGTGACCCTGACCTTCCTTCTTCGCGTCTTCCTTGGATTTACCCTTTCCCTTCTCCTCAGCGTCCGACGTCGCTGCACTATCACCCTTCCGCTTCAGTCCTGATCTCAACGACTGGCCCGCTCCTTGGAAATGGGGCTTTGAGTCGTTATTTTCCTTGTCTTCGGAACCGTCCTCCTTCTTTTTTACAGGCTTGATTTCATACCCGAAAAATAACTTTCCAGGGCGAAGACGAAGCGGCTGTGGACCGTTTGTCTTCCGAAGCGGAGTAGGCAATGTTGGCGCAGACGGATTGGTAGACATGCCTGCAACCGGGGTGGAAGGCTTGGCCAGTGGTGTATTGGCTTTACTGCTCTTCTTACCAGACAGACGTTGCCCACCCAGGAGGAAGTTTGAAGATAGTGTTTTGGCGCCTGCTGCTGCTGTTGAGGACGACGGTGCAATAGACGCGTAGTTGATAGCCTGAGCCATGGAACCTTGGCTGTGTAATATCCCACCATGTGGGAGACCGCCAACTATCCCTCTTCCACTTGCAGGTGTAGAGGTGCCGCTACGACTGGGTTCCACATAGCCCACAGGTGCCGCAAAGTCCACTTCAATATCCGTCTCCAAGACACTAATGGCATTCTTATCACCCTCAGGCTTCACCTCTAAGACTGCGATTTCGAATATCTGGTCGTTGTAGGAGAAGGAGAAGATATCGCCTTTAGTGAGGCAGGAGAAATTCCGCATGGCATTCTCAAGGACAGCTTTAGGGTCCGAGATATCAAGGAAAGATGTGCTTTGAGGCTGCAGTTTTATGAAGGAGCCGGAGGAAAGATCAGTAGATTTAACCTGAATCAGATCGCCCGGCTCCAGGAGGAGAGTTTGCATAATCTGGCGAGTAAAGTCAGTTCGTCTGACCCTTCGCTGAAGAACACTCTCCATTATTCGTCCGGGACGGCCCATGACAAGTGCGTTAGGCTATCGTGGGCCAAGAAACATACCCAAAAAGGCAAATATATCTTCCCCTCCTCCGCAATGAACTCCAAAACACCAGCATGCGTCATCTTCTCCTTCGACCCGTTGATAAGCTCAAACAGCATAGGATACGTGATGTGTAGCCTCGTAAGCTTATCCAGCGCACTCGGCGGCATGATAACCTTCCCGCCATGATTTACATTATCACGCTCAGGACCAGGCATCATCGCCACAGGGTAGCAGCGGTAGAACTCATCGAATCGGCGAGGAGCACCAGCATGGGCGTGCCGGTAGGAGGGATGCATGTAATCATCGTCGTTATAGTAGTTATTGCCAAACTGGGAGTCGGATTAGTTGTATGATCAATAAAAGATTCTGAGCAGTTACACGTACCATTGTGTGTAACCAGGCCCTGGAGCCTTGTGGCTTCAGTGGGGAGATCTGGAGCAGTTGACGCGAGCTCACGCCAAGCTGAGACCTCACTAAGCGGTCTTATATGACAAAAGCTAGAGGTTTTTTCGAATCTGATTTCTGGGAGACGGAGTGAGCGTGAAGTGAAGGATCGGTGGAGTCTAGTCAGAGAGGCAAGCTACTTGAAGCTTGTCAATAACGCCCACAGAGCCGCATCCACCACTAGTCCTAATCGCGTAATCATCTGCAGAAGCAAATACCCAACAAACTGCACCTGCTCATCGACCTCGTTCGCCTGTGGTCTCATGTCTCACCGGGCGAACGCGCATCTCGAATAAATTCAATAAAGAAAGTCACGGCTGTATCCAGGTCAAATTTCATTTGTTACAGAGAATTATTGTTCTGCATAACGATGTCTGCTCGGCGACCTGCCCCGCGGCCCAAGCGTGCGGCGGAGACCTTCGCCCGAACGCACCACCTCGATACAGAGGATGGACCCTCCAAAAAACCACGCTTCGACGTTCGAAACCCGTCTGCCCTCGCACCAGACGCCCGGGAAGAAGATGCTATTCTGGAGCTTGACGAGATCGGCAAAGGCGGACAAGGAACAAAACGGAACGCAGTAAATCTCGACGGGTATGACAGTGACAGTTCAAACGAGGGGTTTGATGCTCGAGGCGATGCGAAAGGTTCACGGCCAAAGAAGGGTGTTGTTGGTGGGGAGGAGGAAGATGACATGTTTGCGGACTTGGAAGAGGAGTTTAAGGATGGAGACGATGAGGTAGACAGGGCCGCCGGGTCGAAAAAGAAGGATGTTAGGTTCCTAGACGAGGAAGAAATCGTAGGTCAAGTCGCAGGGAGCAAGGCTGGTGGGCATGTGTCGGCAGATTTCTCGCTGGGTTCAAATGGGAAGGGCAAAGATACTACGTATAGTAGCAGCAGTGAGGAAGAAGATCCCGCTAATGAGGAAGTAGATGAGGAGGTTGGCGCCGGAGGCAAGAAAAAGCACGCCCCGAAACTAGATGCGTTCAATATGAAGAACGAATTGGAAGAAGGCCGATTCGACGCCAACGGAAATTTCGTACGAAAAGCTGCAGATCCAGACGCTGTCCATGACAGTTGGTTAGACGGCGTTTCTAAGAAAGACATGAAGCGAGCATCTGAAGCTGCGAAAAAGCGAGAAGAGGAACGGAAGCAGAAAATGCTAGAAGACGACCAACTACTCATGGCCGATGTACTAAAGGGGTTGGTTGTGCGCCTCGAGAAGGGAGAGACGGTTCTAGAAGCGCTAGCTAGGCTGGGTAGAGGAAAAGAGAAGAAGAAGCCTAAGTGGCAAAAGAACCGGAACAAGAAGAAGGACTCAGGCATGGATGTTGACGCAACAAAGGATCCTGAGGATCCTGCAGAAACCCGAAGACGCGAGGCAGTCGAAGCTATTACCGAGGCAGCAGATATCCTGTTCACGCGGGGGCAGACGGAGATCTACGAAGACAGCCGTGAGATGTTAGTTCGACAGTACCGGCGTGAGACTGGTGAGGATTGGGTTGAGCCACCGAAGGCAGCAGTTGCAGCAGAGGCAGAAAACGGGGAGGCCGAGACAAAGCAATGGGAGTACAAGTGGACAGACGGTAGAGACGGAGGCGAAACATACGGACCATTCGAAGGCTCAGCAATGTCTGCATGGCAGGACGCTGGGTTTTTCGGAGAGGGAGTGGAATTCAGGCGTGCAGGGGAACAAGGAGGTTGGACACGTGTTGCAGATTTCGTATAGAAAAATGAAGCTCGAATTTCTGCCACATACTGAGGCGCACCGCGAGGCTGGAACCGAACGCCGCTCGCGGAACCAGTCGTTTGTGAAGTGCATTGAAGAAGGTTGTGGCACAGTCGACATGCGCCGCACCCGGCGCTAATATCAAAACACTGCTGATCGCTGCCTACACAAATATCACAAAACACCCCGCGTATAAAAACCCCACAACGACGATTTCGCAAGGATTTTATCACCTCAAACATTAATCGAAATAGTCAGTCAACAGTCCGCACAATTCAAAATCATGGCAAACAACATCGCCGATTACGCCGCAAACGCTGCCCGCGCAGTTGGTAGACATATCCAACAACATCCATACCAAACTGCTGCTCAAGCTGTTGGAATCGTTGTTACTATTGTACCTACGATTGTTGCGGGTCCTATTCTAGGTGCTGCCGGCTTCGCGGCTACAGGGCCTACCGCTGGTCTGTTTTCTCTCCTAACATACTGCTTTCATTCTTGTAAACTGACATTTGACACAGGAACTGCGGCAGCAGCATGGCAAGCATCCATCGGACTCGTTGAAGCTGGAAGTTTCTTCGCCTGGTGTCAGAGTGCTGCGATGGGAGGAGCTGCTCTTGGAGGCGTTGCCGCGGGTGGTGCCGGGGTTGCTGGAGCCGCCACAATCCCATCATTGGCTCGTGGTGTGATAAAATTCTTTAGCTGGCGTACTACACCTGCCGGATATGCTCCCGCTGGTGGTGACGACGATAACGATGACGGTGGCGATGACATGGGCTCTGGAATGAGCGGCTCGGGCGGCGAATGGGATAGTGGTTATGACGAGGAGGACGGACATGGCGATGAGAACGTGTATGAAGATGGCGATAGTAGAAACGAGGATAGCGACGATGAGCAAGATGTTGACGACAGCGGACACGACGGTAACACCAAAGACAAGGAGGAGAAGGGGCCGGCCGTGAGCAAGCTGTGAAGTTTCATAAGGGGTGCTATGGTCTCAGTGTGAAGCCTGAATCATTGCCTCCATCGTACCTCCTGCAGGCTATCCAACTTTACATAATGATTGCCTTAAGGAGGGTCGATGCACTCAACGCAAAGCTTAAATATTGTGTTCATTCCACTTTCTACAAACGACCCCACTTTGTCTTTCTTCTGACTACTTCACGGAGGGCCACTTGTTCATAGTCCAAAGCTTAAATCAAACCCTTGATCGTACCTTGTGCAAACAACCTCACTCTGATCGATCAGATAGTTCGATACAAAGCTCAAAGCAGGGGGTCGATTGCACTTTCTTGTAAAGGTCAAAATCCAAGTTCTCCGTTACAGCGTTGAAACAGGGCAGTATCGGCATGGAGTCTATCTGTAAGATACGGCGTCCATTGCGTTTCCCTAAAAGTGGTGTACTCAACCCACAGACCAATTGAAATTCAATTCAAAGCAAAACAACCATTACTCTAATTCAATCCCACATCCCACCAATCCATAGCCCACACCAAGCGCAAATACCAAAGAGAATTTTAATCCAAGTCTCTCCAAAGAAAACTCTTAAAAAATCAAACCAAAACAGACGTTTCTCGTCACTATCTAGAGAGTTTCGACAAACACCCCCAAAACTCACCAATTCCCGCCAACTTTCCGCAATTTTCCTCAAGCCACAACAATAATTACCATACATCGCGGGGAACATTATTAACAACCGGCAACTCTTAGATGTTCGTAGACTCGTGAAAACTATCGGTAAAAAGGTCGACAAACATTTACTGCAGTCCGACATATGACCATCCCCGTCAAATTTCGCCAACCCTCCTAAAAATTCGAAAAGAATTATTGATACTTTACCACAAACACTAAAGATCGTAAAGTCTCCAACTGACAAGAGAAGGCATTTACACAACTAAACCTGCCTCTATGATCTCGACCCACGACTTACTACCCAGCCTCTACCCACGTTCCTTTCTTCAACCTTAACAACCACCATCACTTCAGCAAGGCGCGTTTCACAACTGGTCAAAATTTCCCAATTCCATTTCCGAACTAAAGTACACAATGATATCTCGAGTCCACGCCGTGTCACCCACATTGATCGTAATCGTCAAATTCGATCGAAAGATGGGTGGGGAATGACGCTAAACACCGCTCTGATCTGACAAAACAAAAAAGGAAAGCAATTTTCTCTATTGCCATGACGGAAAGATAATCAGTTCGATATGGGGAAAAACTCCACAATGGAAAGCTACCCGCAGCGGGGGGGATGTCGAAGGCCTTAAAAACTCCCATGAACGAGAAATGCGTGAGGATATTTGTAAATGACACTGGTTCCTCCGAAAATTTTTGGACAAAGACCTGTAGAACGGGCCGAAAACCCGCCATTGACAAACCATAAAGCCCCGTAAGCCCGAAGGGAAAGTTGCCGAAACTAAGCATTGTGATTGCCGAACGCCGTCGCTTTCAAGGCCAGTATTTGCACTTATCAGAAAGAGTTCTTAAAGTCAAATTTATTTGGCATATCCACAAATTTATCTCCGCTCATGCACATCATACCTCCTCTCATAGCCTTGTTGAGGGTGAGAGGATGGATGATGAGGTATAGATGGCTGACCACCCCACTGTTGCTGGGTATGCAGTTGTCCATGCGGATGGGGAGGTGTAAAAGTTCTTGGGGGCACCTGGCCCTGGGATTGCACCTGCTGATGTGATTGCATTTGATGCTGTTGTTGGATCGTCATATGCTGCTGTGGTGGCGCATATATGCCTTCAGGGAGCATCGTTGACTGCTGCTGAGACGGCTGCTGGCTGCGCATACCGGAGTAACCCATCACATGATGCTGCTCCTGATGGTGCTGATGTTGCTGCTGGCGTATTGAGGAGTGATGAATAGGCTGCGGTGGAGGCTGAACTTGAGACCCATACTGGTGAGAAGAGGGCTGCTGCTGGTGATGGTGAGCAGGCTGCTGGGACTGCATAATGGATGGCTGCTGCTGCTGTTGAGACGGCATAGCCGACTGAGTAGACATGCTAAGCACGGACGGTTGCTGCTGGTTCCCAAACGAAGACCCACGGGAGTGGCTAGCAAAAGAAACAGGAGAAGGACGGCGGTAGTGCGGATGGTGTGGATGAGAAGGTTGCCCAAAAATAGGATGCTGCTGCTGTGGCTGCTGTTGAGCTGTACCTACCGTGGCTGTATGACCGGATCTCGGATGTGTCTGGGAATAAGCCAACGATGAACTTACAGGTGGAGCAGATGTTGCGTTCATTGAAGGATGCGAGCGAGATGGAATAGGGCTGTCAGCAAATGCAGGGCCTCGCGGATAAGGTGAGAGAGAGGTTTGCTGATCCAATGGGATGTCGCGCCGAAAATTTTGTTGTGGGCCTTGAATAGGGGAGGCCTGATGATATATTTGGGTTTGTGGTGACTGTGGCGGAGGGGTTGGGGCCGAAGTAATGCGGTCACTGAAACGCTTTCGTTGAAGTGGCTCTTCTGGCGTGTCATTTAGTAATGTACTGATATTCGACTTCTTAGTCTCTTTAGCAGGCAAGCCGGAAAGAGGTCCCTGGGGTGGAATTGATGCCGCTCGGGGTTCGTCCGTCAACGGCGACGTCGCAGCCGGGGCGCGCAGTACGGAAGGCGAGTGAGTAGGAGTAGAGCAAAATGGCGGTTGCGAGTGTCGATAGGTGTCTACTACTGGTCGAACAGGAGGCGGGGCCCGATGCTGTGACTGAGACTGTGATTGAGAGAGTACGGCATGCAGCGACTCTGGGATAGTGTGCGTAGTCTGTGGTCTGGCATCATTGCTTAACGAGTCCGTTGCAGGAGGCCTAGTCTGCGTCGCAGTCGGCGGTTGGTACGCCGGCTTAGGTGGGAATGGCCCTTGAGTAAACTGCGAAGGTGGCTGCGGCGCAGGGGCGAGATTGATCTGCTGCGTCTGGTGCTGTAATGTTTGCATCTGCAACTGCTGCAACTGCTGCGACTGTAGATCCCGCTGGGCCTGTGTCTGCTGATCTCGCTGAGCCTGTGCTTGCTGCTCCCGTTGGGCTTGCTGGGCTTGCTGGGTTTGGGCCTGCTGAGCTTGCGGTGTTTGCGATCTCTGCTGTGTTTGCTGTGTTTGCTTCACCTGTTGCGCTTGCTGGACATTTTGCGGCTGTTGGCTTTGCTGAGTCTGTTGGGTCTGTTGGACTTGATGTGTCTGTTGGGTCTGCTGCGCTGGTTGTGTCTCTTGTATCTGCCGCGCTTGATGGATCTGCTGTGCCTCGAAAAACCGAGCACGGTGATGAGATGGCGCTGGTTGGGAGACTTGAACTGGCTGTGCAGGCGGAGGTGGAGGTTGCGGCGGCTGGGCTTGGACCGTGGGTCGGCCGCCTGTGTCTGGGAATACGCCAAGCGGAGGTCCTTGCCGTTGCTGCGGAGCTCTGGACTGTTGCGCTGGGACTGCCTGGGCGAGTGTCGGGAATCTCGGAAACTGACTAAGAGACGGAGTATTTGGCATAACAGTTGCGGGCTGTTGACGCGGGTTTGTCTCATCCAGATCCATCATTCCTGAGCTCGGGGCAAGGGCACGATGGGCTGCTAATTGGTGTCTCTTTGGCTGTTGCGGAAGTGGCGGTGGGCCAATGTTTTCTCCTCGTTTAATTTTCTCATCTGCGCGCTTCGCAGTCTCGTCCCATTCAGTCTTTCCTTTTTCGACCTCGCGTTGGAAATAGTTTTTGACCTAGAATAGACAGAACGTTAGGATCGCAACCAAAGAAGCAGTGGGAGAACGCTGGGAAACATACCATGATATGTGTTTTGGACGTCATATAATTCGCAATCGCCTGCCAATTGGTCCCGAAATGCGCAAGTAACTTGGGGAAGTCTTGCGTCTCAGGCACCGACCAATAACTTGAGGTTTGAGGAGCTGGTCTCTGAGTGGCGACCCCTGGCTGATGCGCTGTCTGGTGCACAGCGTTGTTAAACGGTGGCATTGGTTGCATGATCTGGCCAGAAAATGAATCCGGAGAAGGTTGATGGTTTTCGTCAGCCCCGCTTTTGAGATCTGCGAGAAGCTTCGCATCTTCCAAGTCCTTCAACTTCTGCTCGTCTTCAATTTTCGGCTCTTTGTCTTTCTCCTTTTCTTTTTCCTTGTCTTTACCCCCTTTTTGAGGCGATGGACTTAGACCGGCCGCAAGGGGCGTATTTCTTGGTTTTCGTGAACCTTTCTCCTTAGGAGCAGCTGTCCGGCTTCGCTTTGTGGACTTCTCAGTTTGTTGATCTGCAGTCTCTTCAGAACTCGCATTGGCGGCCGCGTTCCTCCTAGCAGGCGTGGCTGCTGGCGTCGCAGGTTCAGAGTCTCCCGCTCCGTCATTTCCAAAGACTGGAGCAGCAGCTCTCCGTGGACGTCCCGTATCTGTGACAGCAAGCGTAGGTCGATCAGTGTCATCGCCGTCATATAGATCAGACCGTGTTCCAAGATCAGACATTAGGGCATTTGATCTAGATTGCGTATTTGCGTCTCTTCGAGCTCGTCTCTTTGGTGGCCTCCGCTTACTAATCATCTGCTTGTACTTCTCCTTCTGTTTTGTTAGATAATAATGCTGAATGCAGTCTTTGTAGGTGCGGTCAGGCAGGCAATCCGCAACCCTTCCCCACTTCTTTGGATAGTCGAAAAACGCCAACTGGAAAGCTGACTGCTCCTGTTGTGTAAAGTCATCCTCAGGAGGGTAGTACCTATATGTCTCAAGCATGAGTTCAGGTCTCACAAGTCCAGTAGTGTCTTTGAAAAGACTGGCTTTCTTGCTGAACTCGTCAAGCATAGCCGGTACGACTGCTTCCTTGTCCATGTCAGCTCTCGCCTTCACTTCTCTCTCTCGCCGCTCCCTATTTTCTCTCTCAACTGCAGCTGATTCTTCGAGGACCTTTTCCAGCTCCAATGCGCTGCTGAACTTGCCCCCGCGTCTACCTTCGATAATAGGCTGGGGATCGGCATGGACTTCTGGTGCTGGCACAGATGGATCTCTGCATTCGGTCGACCGTCGCTTCTCTTCGTCCAGTTCGTCTACGCGCAGCCTCCAAGGCTTGTAAATCTGCGCATAGGTCTTCTTCAGTGCCTCTTGCTTAATGGCGGCGATCTTTCTCTGCTGGGAAATTTGGTCGAGGATAAAACGACCTTTGGCGTTGTGATTGGCAATATTTTCCCGGAAAAATTCACACTTAGAAAAAGAAAGTTGAAGGTCAGGGCTCTGCTTGAGGTTGAGATAAGGTAGATTTTCGATGGAAGGAGTTCTGACTTTATTGAGCGGTAAGTCTTGGAGTACGTCTTCTTCGGTGGTGGAAGATCCCGGGGAATCTGAAGGGCCATCATCCTCAGGAGAAGGACTTGCGTTCACTTTGTGCTGGGTTAGCGTCGGTGGAATGCTCGGTAAAGGCGACTCCCAAGGCATGTCCTTCCCTGCGCCATTGAGAAATTCTTCCTTTTCCAATATTTCTCGAGAGAGGACCTCTTTTTCTGTAAGAAGTTCCTGTAGCTTGGCCTCCAGCTGGGAGATGGCAGCGTCGCATCGTTCATCGTTTGCTTTAAAATCGTCGACGTCCATACCCACATCATCATCTCCATCAACGTCCATTCGATCAGAGCGCAGATCTAGAGGATACGTGGCTGGAAATTGTCCGGACCGGGGCGAAGGCTCCAGAACTCTATCTTGCTTTGGTTCCTGCTTTTCGGCTGGGAATGCATCAATCATTTCCACATCCGGCGTTTCCACCTTTGGCTTCTCGTTTACTTCTCTGGCCTGGCGAACTTCACTATCAGCTATAGATCTTGCTTCATGGTCGAGCAGCTGCTTGTGAAGGTCGTCATCACGGCTAGCTGGGAAAACAATAGGTCCGTCGTGCATATAACTACCCCTACCGGCGCTGATTGGACGTTCCTTTTCTTCGCCAGTATATTTTCTCTTGGTGGGCACTGAGCCCATGGGCATGCCGCCTCTACCTCCATACTGTGGGCCCCCAGGACCTCTCCACACGGCGCCTCGGCCTCTGCCAATCCCTATTCCTAAGCGGTCAGCTTTGGGTCCTGTTGGAATTGTAGGCGACATGCTGGGATCTGGTCGAATAGGTGGTCCCTGGGAAGGATGCACCTGTGCTGTGTGCCCCCCCGGCGAGCCGGCTCGTCCAGGTCCGCTGGGAACATTGCTTGGAATTGAAGGGCGGGGCCCGGAAAACGCAGTAGACGAGGAAGACGATCCAGGACGAGAAACTGTAGTTTGAGGAGCAGGAGGAGCCCACGGTTTAGCCAGTGGTGGAGCTATGGGAGTTGAGAGATGTGGTAGGGGCTTATTCTCCGGATTAACCCAGACATTTGGCTGCGGTTTTAACGGGGATTGTGTGGGCGAAGTCGGTGTGCGATGGGGAAGTTTGAGCTCTTTGTCTTTTCCATCGTCTCTCATATCAAAGTGCTCGGCACTGGTCTTCTTCTCCTGTGGTCGATCTGAGCGAGGTCCGGTAGGAGGATTAGCTAAAGAAAGTCCTTTGGGTCCAGTCGGAACAGCTTTTGGCCCTTGGGGAGTAATAGGTTGGATAGGAGGTTGAATAATCGGTTTGCTCGGAGAAGTTGCCCGCCATACGTTAGGACGAGGGTTCAGGAGTGCTGGTCGATTGTGAATGGAACCAAACGCAGGAACTTGAGGTGGCGGAGTCGGCGCGCGGGAATCGTATCGATCTCGTGAGGCTTCTGCACGGCTTGCAATGAACTCTGACTTCTCGCTCTCTGGTCTAGCATCACGATGACCTTGGTTTAGGCCACTGCCAGAGGTCTTTCGTGACGAGGGGTAATCCCGGAAAGGGCCACCAGAAGGGCGACTCTCGGGTAGGCGGTTCTCTGATGCGCGATTGTCTGCTACGCGGCCGTCGGACGCTCGACCATCGGAAGCGCGTGATTCAGGCCCGCGAGCATCAGGGTTCCCCGCAGAATGAGGTGAATTAGCTGTAAGCGGAGTCGTCGGAGTGATTGCAGTCCCGCCTGATGGCCTGGCTTCACTAGTACTTGCTAGGCGTTCCCGTTTGTATCTGATAAGTTGTGACTCCGTTAGAAAATTAATCATTCAATGATAATGAATATAACGCCAAGTTTTGGTAAAGAGCTAAAAAAAGAATACAAGATCTATGTGAAGGAGTAGGGTATATTAAGGTCAAGCTTGGCCGATGTAGTCAGAGCAATTGGAACGTCTTGACTAGGTAGCCTCAACTATCACTGATGCCAAGCCTTCTGTCTTTTTGGTCTCGTGCACTTTGGACCACACTGACCCACGAACAAAAGAAATCCAAATAAAGAGATAGCTCACCTCTCCGCCTCGCGTTCTCTTTCCTCGCGTTCCGCCTTTGTTCTCTCTTCACGTCTCTGGTAGTCGCGTTCTCTCTCTGTCTCCGCTGCCCACCACCTATCCCTCTCTTTCGAGCGGCTACGGGCACGAGGAAGTCTATCTCGGTCATTTGCTGGCAACGCACCTCCTCTCCCACGAGAACTAAAACCCCAGTCATCTCTTCCGCGCCCACGGCCGCTTACCCCTCCACGGCCAAAGGCAAGTCCAGCGCTAGCAGGGTCCCCAGATGAGGAGGAACCAGCTGACAATGGTCCATCACGGGAATCTCTCCTCCCGCGAATGAATTCAACATCTCTAGGAGGGAAGTCACGGTGATCTCTTGGCGGCGGCGGCGAGCGACCTCTACCCATTGGGGAAGGCCGCCTATTTCGGTCAGGCTCTCGATCTCTCCAGTGCTCTCGCTCGCCTCTAAACGGAGGATGATCCCTTGAATCTCGATAATCCCGGTCCCGGTCGCGATCGTGAAAGTCTCTGCTATTGCTATAGCCTCCTCTCAACGGCGGAGGCGGGTTTGCTCTGCCTCTAGGACCTTGGGATGGAGGAATAGGTCTTCCACCTCCAGGACCTCCAGGACCGCGCGGAGGGTCGAAAAGCGCACGAGGACCTTTTGGTGGTTCCCGAACCGGCACATCCCTTGGATTTGATGGTGGAGGGTTAGTACCAGACTCCCCAGACGGCCTAGGCGGATCCGAGATTCTTGATGCTAAGGATCCAGATCCGTACGAGAGAGATGCGCGTCTATCCGTGTACCGAGTAGGTGATTGGTGCCTCGGCGGATAGCGCGCATCTCCCGCGCTCTGGTTCGGGGGTCGGTAGGCCATCTAGTACATACTTGTGGTTGGTATGCGGTGTGGATGCAATTTTCTTGGGTGAGAAGTTGCTAGGCCAGATTAAAATCTCGCGAAGCCCAGACGAGAGCGACGATTCAACGTCAAATTGGCGACTTCTGGAGTGTCGAGTGGAGTAAAGCGATTGAAACCAGATCGAGCCTGAAGATCTTCAAGATAGAGTCTCTGTACGTTTGCAAGAGGCACGAGGCTTGCGATCACCTGATCCAGGCGTGCGAGTTCAATGTACCGAGTGAAGAAGCAAAAGAGACGTATTGCGCTGCAGATGATGGCTTTTTGTGTCGAAAGCCAAGAATGTCCTTCCTCGAAGCTGACCTTGAACTTGGCCTCGAGCTAGGATGACCTTGGAGTGGTCGTCGTTGCAAGTGAGTTGAACGCGGGTAGAGCCTGTTCGTGAGAGACGACCCTTGTACAACGATTGGACAAAGCCTGTCGATTCAGCAAGAAACGCGCCTCAGCCGAGACCCAGCAAGAACAAGAACAAGAACAACGTCTCGCAAAGCGAGCGCAGACAAAGACGATTGCAGGAAGACGAGACGATGAAGAAGAATGAGGATGGATGTTTTGCTACGGAAGATGAAGATGAAGATGAAGGTGATGATGTTCAGCTTAGGCGCACAGATGAACATTCATCCTCAGTCTTGTCTGACCTGTGACAGGTTTGTGGCTTGAGGGGGTTGTGAGCTGCCGTTAGCCTTTCGACTAAGTTTTTGTCAGTTGGGTTCAGGGCTCCGCAAGCCGGGCAATTCTTGCAGCAGCAACCCTGGTCCGATGGCTGCAAGCGAGCAGGGCACGGATGGCACCGATTGGCTAGCGTCTTGAGATTTCGAGATTCGTTAGCGGCACCCCAGCACGCTCTTACCGCACCGGGACGTGCGCAGATGCAGTTTGCGGCAAGGACAAGAGACCGGCGAGGCTAGCGCATGGAATTTGCACGAGGCATGTGGCCATGAAACCACGGCTAAGTGAAACAGGAAGCAACGGGGCTGACGAGACGGGGAAAGGCGCTTACTCCGCAGGTGGCAAAAAATTCAAAAGGTCAATGAACAGAGTAGCCCTGTCCCACCTTTTGTCGACCAGGCTTGACGGCCTAAGCTTATTGGTAACATGGGCTTACCACCCAACCATCTACCCGTTACTACCCGTACAATATAGAGTGGAGTACACACACACCGTAGTTCAACCTTTCCGATAGAGGATAAAACCTGTCTAGCCTGTCGCCTTATGCCTAGGCTTATGACACAGCGCTGGACACATCACTTTTTGTATCCACTTTCTATCGTATCCCATCTCAACGTTCGTATGCGTACGGAGTATGGGTATGTTATACCGCCAGGACTACCTAGCCTAAAGTCGCACCTTATCATCCCTCGCACTCGACACACACGAACACGAATTTCGCTGCATCGTCCGATCGCCTGTCCTTGAAACGCAAAGGGCCGCCGGTCATTTCACTCACGCCTTTTCAGGTGACACACCTAAAATTAGGCGGCTGCTCACGGCACCCACCCCACGCCCCTGCCTGGTTCATGGCCAGTCGGTGGCGTTCTGCAAGGGCTGATCCGATCTAGAACTTCTCTGCGCTTGCCAAATGTCAACAGCACCACCATCGCAGAACGGCGCGACGTCGTCGGTGCACGCTCAGGAGTCCGCGCCGCCCGTGTCGAGGGACGCGGTATTAAAGCAGTCGGAGCCGATACCGCACGATACGAGAAAAGTCAAAGGCGTGGAGTTTAACGACTATGCTGACCAGCCGATTTCGGTCGTCGAGCTGGTGCGGAACATGGCGGGGATGGGGTTTCAGGCGAGCGCAGTGGCCGAGGCGGTGAGGATCATTGAGGATATGGTACGGTTTGGGCAGCGCTACTTTCCCTCTTTGGATTTCCACTTCTGTCCCTCTCCCGCCGCTAGTCTCCACATACACCCATACTCTACCGTCTGACTCGTGCAATCTCGTAGCGTAATTGGCGCGACCCGGAAACGTCGCAGGGCACAACCATATTCCTTGGCTATACGAGCAACCTTATTTCCTCTGGCCTGCGCGAGACTCTCCGGTACCTGGTCGAGCACCGTCACGTCTCTGCTGTCGTCACCACCGCCGGTGGCGTTGAAGAGGATCTCATCAAATGCCTCGGCCCTACATACTTAGGATCCTTCTCTACGCCAGGCGCCCAATTGCGCGCGCAGGGCCTCAACCGCATAGGCAACCTCATAGTACCCAACGGCAACTACTGCGCCTTTGAGGACTGGGTAGTCCCGATCCTCGACAGGATGCTCGAGGAGCAGGAAGCCAGTAAACTCGACCCGAAAGTCGACGAGGACGAACGGTTGGTCTGGACGCCTAGCAAAGTTATCCGTCGTCTGGGACTCGAGATAAATGATCCTTCCTCGGTTCTCTATTGGGCGGCAAAGAACGATATCCCTATATTCTGCCCTGCGCTTACGGATGGAAGTTTGGGGGATATGCTGTACTTTCATACCTTTCGCTCTTCGCCGAAGCAGCTGCGCGTCGATATCGTCGAGGATATTCGTCGTGTGAATACGATTGCGGTTCGAGCGAAGAGGGCTGGGATGATCATTCTGGGTGGTGGGGTTATAAAACATCACGTCGCGAATGCATGTCTGATGCGGAATGGAGCTGAGAGTGCGGTGTATATCAATACGGCACAGGAGTTTGACGGGAGTGATGCTGGAGCGAGGCCAGACGAGGCGGTTAGTTGGGGGAAGATCAAGGTGGGAGGGGATTCTGTAAAGGTGAGGGATCTTTAGTCTTATTTACTAATATATACGATGGCGGCGAACGTGTCTGGTTCGTGATGTTGGGCTAACGATATGGAATTGGATCAGGTCTACGCGGAAGCGACGATAGCGTTCCCGCTCATTGTTGCGGCTACGTTTGCTAGGCCGAAACAGAAACCAGGGACTAATGTAGAGACTGGTATAGAATATCCAATCAATAATGATACTACTATTTGAAGTGGTTACGCTTTGGCTCCCCATTGGCGGGTGCCATGTCCAAGCTTTACGGCTACAAAACGCAATCTAATGTCCTCACTCGGAGGATATACTAAGCTTCTGTCTATACTATCCTCTACGAATCGCCAACCGAGCCTTGATAAAAAGACTTACTTCATATCAATCTTCAGGGGATCCTCAGGCACAGCATCATAACTCTCGTATGCGTATGGAACCAGGCGATGATCATAATACTTTGTGAAAATTCGGTCATAGGAGTGCTTCATGTTGGTATGATTTCAAGGTGACATGCGTGTAGGGGGCTCCTTCTTCGCTGTGCGCTCGCCGGCCGGAACTTTCGAAGTGTTAGAGTGCTCGCACTCTAATATTTCACTTGTTAGTGACATCCTCCGGTCCTCGGCTCCTTCCGGAGGCGTCCTGCCAAAACCTCCGAGTTGCAATCCCGATCGACCCAGTAACAACATGCGTATCTAATGTGTCCCAGAGGATCTTGATTGACGTCTTTCAACTCATCCAAAAGAGCACCCGGCATCCGTAGGTCGCAAGTATCCTTTTTCAACTATCCGACATAACTTATAAAGCTTGACGTGTAACCTTGCAGTGTTCCTCTGTCTGGCCTGGCGGAAGGATCTTTGAGCCCTTGCCAGCGCTAAAATAGCTCATTGCTGACAGATGAGCAAATCGGATAGTTTCCTCGAACTGTGAGGAATGAACTACACATGCTTACTAATCCATTCGGTGATCGCGGATTACCAAATAATTTTTTTGGACGGCCCGTAGTAGCCACCAGTTCTTCCAGGAGTAGGGGGCAATGAGTGGAGAGTGCTTCCCTATTTGGGCCAAGGAGGGTCCCAGCGATATGAACATTTCGTTTCTTAGGTTGGCAACGGGACCATGTTGTAGCTAGCATAGAGTGTCCCAAACTGTGAAAATAGACGTTCAATCTGCCTAACTAGGCTACACCATCGCATCAACGTCCGTCTTGTGATCCGGCTGCCGTATTGTCGCCTCCAAACCAACGCCCGAGGGGCAATGCAACGGCGAGCCAACCCCGCTCGGAAACCCGAAGGGGCTCGAATTTGGAGTCTTTAAATGATCCTGTCACAGCGGGCAATCAAATCTCGAAACGCCGTCCTGCGATGTGGTCCGTGCGCAAAACCTATGGCGGGCCAATACGAAGACCGCCAACCTAAGGCCCAGAAAGTCAGCCAGTTTACAGCCATGTCAATTTCCGTAACACGACTCATTGTCTGTATGCTATCACTGCTCTGAATGCTCCTCTTGTTCCAAGCCATCTGTATATGCAATTCTTAAACATCCATTGAAGCGTCTGTACTACTTTTGGCGAGGTAGCGACATTTGAAGGGGTCACCAAAAACTGATGCTCAAATGTATGATATGAGTATGTATTTAGAGTCATGGAAAATGCAATTCTAGATGAAATTCGTCGAAAATATTTCTCATTTAAACGCACATGCGTATGGGTGTGCAGACAAAACTTTCAGGATTCAAAATGGTGGTATGGCTATGTCATTTAATGTGATGTATGACTGCGTTGGCTCAACACGAGTTAACACCCTAAAAAACACTACGGCCGTGAAGGGGAACAAAATACATGATGTTAAAATCTACATGGAAGCATAGACTGCGGTTGAGAGAATAAACTAAGCAAGTGTCGCTCAAGGAAACTCAATGGCGGTGTTAATACTCGGCATTTCGTTTCCTCGATCCCGCGATAGCTGCTGTAGAGCAGTATCGGATATCTGTCCTAGCCACTGTGTGGCTCTAGGTCCAGCGGTGACTCACCTGGCTGAAATAAGATCTCCTAGCGTTGCGGTGATCACTTGATGGGCATCTCGGTCCGCGGAGACATCTTCGAAGATGTTAGTTCGGACTTGGCCTACATGCTCGGAGGCCTGGGCACAGATGGTAAGGCATTGTTTGATACTCTCCCTCTCCTTCTGTGCCCATTCCCGTTCAGCGGCATCTTCGACCGACGTCTGAGTTCCCTTTAAGGAGAGTGTTTGCAGTTTGTTGTCGACTTCTTGGAGACGCTCTTCGAGGTCAGGGGTCGTGTTGGTGAGCGTTTCTTTATATTCGTTGAGTACATCGCCGTTGACAGCGGCTATGCGGCTATGCGGCTATGAGACATATTATCATCTGGGTGTTATAAGGGGTATGATGAAACATACAAGTTTGCGTCACCAAGTGCAGTAGCAATGCCAATCGGTTCGGCCATTCTCTGAATAGACCGAAAGATGCCAACTATAACGGCCGGTGTACGTGGCGGTTACTGCAAGCACTGGGCCGTCGCTGGTGGATCGATTGGGAGCTGGGGCGGTGGGTAATTGGACCGCTGGTGGGCTTCCTATCGCCAGTATACGTTTAAGGAGCAATTGTCAGCCGCTAACAGTGGGTTACGATAGGTAGCGGTGGTAGTTAGGCGATGTAACTCTTGCTCTAAACGTAGTACTAGGTACAGAGGGTTTCTGACCGATGAGGATCGCTAGTCGGTCCTCAGGGGGCTTTTAACTGCTGCCGGCGGCGATTATCGTTGTCTTGTTTATTTACGAGGCGCCACCGGCGACGCGATTGCTGCTCTCCTCGTCAGTCTACCCGCCGGTGATGTTCCGCCTTGGCGTCGCTGCGATAGAGCAAGTAGAAACGAAGGTAGAAACAGACCCGTTGGAACAATTCATGCCACAGGACCCTGTCTTATAGAAGTCCTTCTGGCGGCAATTCTGGGATGTGTTAATCCCCTGTGCGCGGGGATTCCTTTTCTATTGGTCGTGTCTACTGCAGTGCTGCGTAGGCCCCATAAAGAAACCCTTACTATGGATTGCATCCAGCTGAACGTCTATTACTCCGCACTCCTTATGGAGTACACTTAAGGTCAAAAGTTCTCGCTAAACTGCAGCCCTACCCCGCAATTCTCCAATCTGATGAGAGCAACCCACTTTTATGACGGGTCAATTATGCTGATGCTGCTCTGAATGCTTCTCTTGTTCCAGACTACCCGTATATGCAATTCTTAAGTATCCATTGAAGCGTTTGCAGTACTTTTGACAAGGCGGCGATATTTGAAGGGGGACTAGCCAAATTCAACTACTCTACTTCGTAGCAAGAGCAGCTTCACTAAAAAAACAGATGTTCAGAAGGTATGGGATAGGTACATACCCAAAGCTGAGAGAAGCACAATCTCGGATGAAGCTTGTTGAAAACATTTCTTGCTTAGATGCATACGTGCAAGCAAATTCCTTAGGGTTCAAAAGAGTGAGATAGTGACATGGCCATGTTATGTAACGCGATGTATGATTGCGTTGGAACGCTACAACTGTGAAAGAGAACTAAATACATAATTATAAAATCTACATGAAAACATAGCCTGCGATTAAGAGGATAACCTAAGCAAGCGCGCTCAAGGAAACTCGATGGCGGTGTTCATACTCGGCATTTCGTTTCCTCGCTACCTTTGTAGAACATTGAGGTTTGACCCGCCATAGTCCTACCCCACAATTCCCCGATACGATGACATCAACCCACTACTCTTTTTTTTCCTACACAAAAAGAACGCGAAAAACCCCTCCCCTCCCACCTCAGCAAAACATCCAATTCGCCCTCCAGAACCATGTCCCCCCCACCAGCGCCGTCATCGTCGCCGGCAAAACCCAGAATCAACCTCCTAAAAGGCTACCCCAACCCGACTCTCCACCCGGTCGCCCAGCTCAAAACCGCCGCCGACACCGTCTTCAACAACCCAGCCCTCATCCACACCGGCCTACTCTACGGCCCCGACCCGGGCTACGACCCCCTCCGGGAACAAATCGCACTATGGCTGACACACTTCTACTCGCCTCCTTTCCAGAACGGCGGGAGGGTGATTGAGAAGGATCGGATCTGTATTTCTGGGGGTGCGAGTCAGAATTTGGCTTGTGTGTTGCAGGTTGTGACGGATCCGGTGGGGACGAGGGGGGTGTGGGTTGTGGCGCCTTGTTATTATCTTGCGGGGAGGATTTTTGAGGATGCGGGGTTTGGTGGGCGGTTGTGGGCGGTTGGGGAAGGGGAGGGGGGGTGTGATGTTAGGAAGCTTAGGGAGGGGTTGGAGAGGGTTAAGAGGGAGGCGAGGGAGGCGAGGGAGGCGGGGGATAGTGGGCGGCAGGTAAGGATTTATTCTTTATATGTTGTGGGGAATTTTGAGGCATGTAGGCGGCCGGATTCTGTTAACGGTGATGGTTTGGCTTGGGTTTGTTGGAGGCCATGGCGGTTTGGCGGTTCTAGATGTCTTGGTTGCTTTCAGCGGTTGGTCCACAGGTGTGGTCATGGCCCTGGAGCACGATTGCGATCGTCCAAGAGCGCAAGCAGTCTTGGTCTTTATTATCAGCGCCCATTGGGAGCTATCTGCTTGAATCTGCAGCCCAAAATTTTCAAAGCAAGAGCTAATTCAGTCTCCCGCATCTAGATGTTTAAAAAAAACCGGCCCTGGACCAAAATATACCGCTATATCATCTACTGCGTCCCCACCTTCTCCAATCCCTCCTCAAAAACAATGTCCCTAGCCTGTCGCACAGAACTCGTCCGCATCGCCCGCGAATACGACGCCCTAATCGTCACCGATGACGTCTACGACTTCCTCCAATGGTCCGCTGAGGAAGAGGGTTCGACTGCCCGCAGGTGGGACAAGGCAGTCTTGCCACGGATAGTAGATATTGATAGAGACTTGGACGGCGGTGCCGAGAGGCCTGGGGCTGACGGGTTTGGGAATGCGATCAGCAATGGCAGTTTCAGTAAGATTGTTGGGCCAGGAGTGCGGACGGGTTGGAACGAGGGGACGCCGAAATTCACTTATGCGCTCTCCCAAACGTAGGTTTATCGTAGATCTTGAAAAAAAAATGAAAGCTGCGGATAGGATATCACCGCGAAGGATTTTCGGAAGAGAAGAATGCTGACGAGCTGAGGTTGTGCAGGGGTTCGTCCCGATCGGGCGGTGCACCATCCCAGCTCACAGCCACATATATGGCGCAGTTGCTCGAAACGGGCGCCCTGCAGGACCATATCCACAACGTCTTGCAGCCGAGCTATGCGGTGAGGTATCGCAAACTGGTGGGGGCTATTAAGGAGTTTCTGCGACCGCTGGGTGTGGAGATGATGGTCCAGCCTCAGGGAGGGGTTGTTGGGGGCTATTTCGTTTGGTTCAGCTTGCCGTCTCCGTTGACTGGGGAAGATGTTGCGCGACGGTGCTTGGAGGAAGAGAGCCTGGTGGTGGCGTTTGGGAGGTCGTTTGAGGTCCCTGGGGATGAAAAGAGCGCAGAATTCGAGAGAGAGTTGAGGCTCTGTTTTGCATGGGAAGATGAAGACAACCTTGCTGAGGGAGTAAAGCGGCTGGCAGACGTCACCAAGAGAATGCAGGCAACACACCAAGGCTGTTTGTAGGTTCAAGAAATTCCACTCTATGAATTGGTTTGGGTAGAAACGCATGCTAAAACAAAAGTTTAAGTGGTTTGGGGTTTACAGCACGAGGCAAATAGACATGCGTGTAAATATAATACTTGTGTGACTACTGATTATATCGGTTGGCAAAAAAAGCCCAGTACGAAGGCGTAGGCCAAAAGTCGTTGCAATCTCCTAAAGCGGCCATCCGTTCCACCAGTTATAGAGGTGCCTGCACTTAGGCTATCGCTTAACTACACACTAAAGTGGAGGTGACAGACGAATCTAAAAGAATAGTACACAACCACGTTAAAAGTCTATCCTGAAAAGGCCGCATATATTATACACCAAGTGTTTCCAGGTCTAGCCTCCCCATTTTAAAGGAATTTTGTATGTTTTTGGCAGAGTTTGTGCCATTTCTGAATTTTCAGTGGGGTTGACAAGGGCACTACACTTAAAAGCAGCGAGAGTGCACGGTCTTTTGGCCTACGCCTCCTAGATCGGATGGAAACGTGACAACAGATGGCACTGCCAATCCTGAGCTCTTTGTTGACGGCAAGAAGTCATCGTTCCGATGGTCGGCTAACTGAAGCGCATCCGCGATACTCCGTTATTTGGTCACGAGAAGATTTGGAGAACCCGTATCCCCAGTATCATGCAGCACTCCCGACGTGCCAGTGTTGAAAAGTGGCAAAGACCTTCTTGCACGAATAATATATCTGACACTTTAATGTTTTGGCACAACGTCTGCATTCGTCACAGCCGAATAATACAAATTCTGTGTTTTAGCTGGAACTCGGGATTTGGTGCCGGGCTCGCATGTTCCGTACGGTGTGCGAGGCACGGAGTATGCCTAAAGGCAGCGGTAGATTGCCCCTTGCACAAGCTTTGGCAGGTGTGAGAATTTGAAACACACCCATGGTGGTCCGTAGCCCTGTGAACGTTGCCACTGTTCTGTGCGGTATAGTCTGGTGTGTACCTTGTGATATCTTGGTACCTTCCGCGGACGTGCACATGGGAGGGAATTGAAGAGGATCGCTGAGTAAGCCTGCCCTTGACGGTTCAGCTGTCTTCTCTTGATGGAGCACTCAGTATATACTGGCTGTGTCAAGTAAAACGACATTGCCTTACACCCCGGAATCCATTGAGAGTGAAATGTCTTGAAGTCGCACAGTCACACCCTCTCGGACAGCCCGTGAGATCTATCGTAAAATTTCCTGCGAATGACGAGGCTAGGAATACTCGTGCTCGAATACAGACCAAACAGGCTTCTATCCGTTGAGGGTTCGGTGCATTGGTGGAGGAGATAACGCCTTGCGGTGGCTTGGTCGTTTCCCAGGCGCAAGGTCAAGGTTCCCCTAAGCGTGCTGCGTATGTATGGCTGTGAGCGAAGGCCACCCCCACATCGCCTCCGGCGTATGGATCGGACCAGCGTCAGCTGAAGCGGCGGGTCTTTTCAGTGATCGTCGGGGCATTTTGACCTTGACTCATGCACCCGGTGCCGGTGCCTTAAGCCGCGAGCGGACAAAATTATTGCTGCCTGCGCAGGGCTAGGGTGAATTCTCAGCCTCATAGGATCGGTCGACCAGCACCACAAAGCAGGCGAGGACGCGGCTGTTTCGCTGTTTCCAACTGGTCTGGTGGTGACTGCTTGCTTGCATGGCGTGTTCATGCACACACCAGGGTAATTAGCTGGTTCTGCCCGACAGTCATAAGTAAGTTTTGCGGGTTGTGTGTCCGCGAAAAGAGAGAGGTGCGGTAAGAATGCGTTGTGCTGCTGTGCTGACCTGGCTGCCGTAAACCTTTATAGACAAACGCAAGCCTCACCTTTTTTCTTCTTCCCGATCTCGCTGAGATTTGCAGTCATTCTGCCCATTCTGCCTATTCTGCCCATTCTTACCCTAATCGTTGTACCACTTCAGACTTCGCTGAGGAGTCTGTCTTGATGCCACCTCCTACACGGCCGAACCGACATTGGTGAAAAGCAGCCACGACGTGGACGGGAACTCTCCCGCGCTTATTTCTGCCGGCACATAGCAAACGAGCGGTCAGTGATTGAAGCTCCAGCCACCTCCCCAGCGTTCCCGGCCGAAGCTAGCCCTTTCCCATCGAATCGTTGACTTCTGCTAAAAGTTGTTTCATTCTCTTCAAACAGTATATCGAGATATCTACCACTCCAAGATCTACAAAATGGATGTCGCTTCGTCTGTCAACATTGAACCTCCGCATACACTTTCACCTGTTTTTGGTCCTCATTCGTCACACCCTCAACCTCGTAATATCCCTAGTCCTTTACCTTCAGAGTATCCTCAGTCACCGTCAATACCCAGTTCACCCGTACCACCTGCGACCGAGATGGATTCAAATTCATCTCGAGCTGCAACTCCTCCGCCCACAGATAGTCAGCATAGCGAAGATTCACATATGGAAAATGCCGAGAACTCGCATGCAGACAGCCTACCCAACGGCGATGTGCGGCTTCCAGCAGCACCTGGAGCTTTGACCGGCGGGTCGAGGCATCAAGACGGTGAAGCTATGGATACCACGCCCGACCTCACCCAGGAACAGCTTCCGGCAAACGGCGTTCCAACTCCAGAGCCCACAAATCCCGAGACTCCTGCTACGGAATCGCCATCGAATGTTAATGTCGGTGAAGCACAAGAACCTCAATTGAATTCCACCTCCACATCATCCGATCATCCGGAAATAATAGCCAACGGCGAAACTGCTGACGCTGCCGATCCGATGGATACCTCAACCAATGAAGAGACTTCAAACCCTCCGAATCCTGCCTCAGCTGAAGCTAACCCAGAAGTTCCTTCGGAATCGCCAGCATCACCACCACCTCCTCCAGAACAGCCTTCTAGCTTGGTAGAGACTGCAACTGGATCCGATGCACCCATCGCGGGTGAGCAAGCGGGGAGCAATGCTCCACCTCCACCAGCGCCTGCGGATGACGACAACTCTTCTGATTCTTCAGAAGAAGGTAATCCCGAAGAGCGAGTTGAGAGATTAGAAGACGTTACAGTACCTAGCGAAGAAGAGCTAAAAGAGATTGAGCAAGCGGGTCCCGAGCATAGCGCTCTTGATCGTAAGTTTGCCCAAGACCTCCATCGGGTCGACAAAAGTTAACAAGTCGATAGATGAACACTGGCAAACGAAGTTTTTCCCTAATCTCGACGATCCTGAGTACATCCCAGCCGAGGTTGGTCGCATTGACTGGGTCGTGAATGGCGTCAATGGAACACCTGACAAACCGAATAACGAAACAATCATGAGATCGCTTCCCATTCGTGTTGGAGGGTTCGACTGGAATATCAAATATTATCCCAAGGGCAATGGAACAGAGCAGCTAAGTGTATATATCGAGTGCTCAAAGCCTAAGCCCGAAACCCCAGCTGGGGAAGAGCCAGTTCCAGACGCTCCAACTGAAACTGCTCCTCCAGCCACGAATGCGGAACAACCCGCATCTTCGGATGTAATGGAGGTGGAGGTAACGGATGCTCCAAACGCCCCACCAGCACCCCCGAGCAGTGGAACAGAGAATGCTGTGGTCAATTCTGATGCTCCGCCGCCACCGCCACCAGCAGAGGAAGAAGACGATGAGGAGGACGAAGAAGATGACGACGACGAAGATAAATCTTGGTCCATCGCAGCTCAGTTCGGCGTTGTCATATACAATCCAACGGAGCCCCGCGTACAATACAATCATGGAAACCAGCACCGATTCGATCCTAGTGCTCCCGATTGGGGCTGGACGCGCTTTCATGGTCCCCATAACGAGATTCATATCCGTCAGCGAGGACAGCGCCAACCGCTTTTGCGGAATGACACCCTAGCATTCACAGCATATGTCCGAGTGGTCAACGACGAAACTAAGGGCCTCTGGGCGTACCAAAACAACCCATGGGATAGCTTGGAGAAGACTGGGCTGAGAGGACTTGGAGGTGAAGGACCTGGTAGAGCATATATTGTTGCCGCCCTGGCTAGTTGGTTCCTTCTCGCGCCTTTTAGAGATCTGATCTACAAGACTCCGCTAGCGAATCCCCTCAAAGACCCGCGTGCAAAGCCTAAGCCACTAATTACGGCTATGCAACGCCTATTTTATAAGCTCGAGGCTCAGCAAAATCCCTCTTCTCCAGTTTCCTTGACATCTTTCATTTCAGCATTTGGCTGGTACGGTTTGGAGCTAACGACAAAGATCGATGTGATTGAGTTCTTTGAAATCTTACGTCGAAAGCTAGAACAAGAGCTGGCAGGTACTGAGTTAGAGGGCAAACTGGGCGACTTGTTTGACGGGTTGATCGAGCGTCGGATCAAGGATAGCGAAGATGGAATGGTCACGGATGTCTCCGGCGCCCCGCTGTCTGCTGGAAAGCCACCGAGTTTCTGCCTCCCTATCAAAGGGATGAAGACCGTCAAGCAAGCACTTGAGGTGGCTCTTAACGGCAATGCAAAGATAGGCAAGGCTGCAGTTTCAAGACTGCCCAAGGTCTTACACGTTGAACTGCAACGACAGGAGTTTGACAAGAATACTCGACGGTGGAAGAAACTGGTTTCAAAGGTTGACATTGATGAAACTATCGACTTGAAGCCCTGGGCGGATGAACAAGAGACAGAATCTACCTACACGCTCTACGGCTTCATCGTCCATACCGAAGGTCTCGAATCGAGCTTATATTATCCTGTCATTCGACCTGGCGGCCCAGGGACGAAGTGGTTCACCTTTATGGACGAGAAGGAAGAGAGCAAGGTACTCTGCTTGACTCGGAAGCAAGCCATTGATTTACATCAAGGTGTATCCGCAGATAAGGAGGCTGAAGGAACAGAGCCTGTTGCGTACATCCTCACGTATGTGCGGAATGATGTCGTGGGCGAGATTCTGAAAGGTATTCCGCAGCAGGGAGAGCCTGTGGACTGGATTCGTAAGTTCCTCTCCCTTATTATGACGTGGCACTTTATTATGAACCGATTGAAAACTGACTTATGTACTTTTATAGGGGAAGAGGTTGATTTTGATAATCTCTCCGAAACCGGAAAGGCGCAAGAACGCGAGTCGAAGGAAAAGAATCCACAAGAGATCAAGTTGCCACTACAAATATTTCACCCAGAGATATTCACCAACCATGCGGGACTCGGTCTGTTGAACGCATACGATATTGCCGAGTCGTCAGGGACCTTCACAATCAAGAACGTTCTCTATGTTGAAGAATCTGAGAAGATACGTAGTCTCTTACATGTTCAGAAGGAACTTGTCACAATGATCCCTGGCCTTGAAGATCCGAGGCAGTGTAGGCTCTGGAGTTTTGAAGCCGATCTTGGCTCGGCGTTCCGTCCTACTAGGCTACTTTCCGACATGCCATATCCATTGAGCGTCATAAGGGGTCGATATCCGCAAATGCGCTTTTGGCTTGAAATCGTGCCTTTGGGTATGTTTCCCTTGTTCTGGCTTTGTAATCTTAACTAACGGTAAACTTGCAGCCGATCTTCCACCGATCCCAGCACCTCCTTCAAATATCCCAATGGAACCTCCTGTTGTTCTTATGGATCTTGGCGGGAATATCCCTGTACTTCCTCCAACGGGTGCTATCCCTCAGTCTCCCCTGGCTCCTCTCTTCCCTGTGGCTACTCAGTCGCAAGAGAACGCCTCGAGCACTGAGGCGCCTGCCGAAGCTGCGACCCCGGTGCTGGCTGGGAACACAGTTACTCCAGCCGAGAACGTCGAGGATACTTCTGGATCAGCTGGTGAAGCGATGCAAACGGATGAAACCGCGGTGCTTACGTCGACTTCAGAGTCAGCGGGTGATGCGATGCAAACAGATGAGACCGCGGTGCTTACGTCGACTTCAGAGTCAGCGGGTGATGCGATGCAAACAGATGAGACCGCGGTGCTTACGTCGACTTCAGAGTCAGCGGGTGATGCGATGCAAACAGATGAGACCGCGGTACCCACGTCGACTTCAGCACCAACGGGTGACGCGATGCAAACAGATGAGGCCGCAGGACCTGCGTCGAATTCAGCACCAGCGGTTGACTCAATGCAAACAGACGAGACCGCGGTACCTGCGCCGAATTCAGCATCAGCGGGCGACGCAATGCAAACAGATGAGACTGCGGAGCCTGCACAGGCTTCCGAATCCCTCCCACAAGACCCTCCAAACGATGAGATGGATGCAGAACCAACCACTCCAGAAGCAAGTGGCTCCACCGAGGGGATCTTGGGAGCTGCCCCAGAGACTGCTACGGAGGCTGCTACGGGGGCTGCTACGGAGGCCGCCACGGAGACAGTTCTAGAAACTGTCCAAGGAACAGCTCCGGAAACTGCGACTGAAACCGCCCCAGAAACCGCCCCGGAACCCGCTTCGGAAACTGCCCCTGGCGCGACCTTAGAAGCGGCCCCGAGCCCTACCCCGGAAACGGCTCCAGCGCCCGTAGAGAATACGGACGCGCCCTCGGACCCCGTGGCTGATGGTTCAGCACCTGCTACTGATTCCACGCAAGATCCTCCACCTCCTGTGCCAGCACCGGAGGCTGATGTTCCCATGGGAGGCGTTGAGAATCCAAGTAGCACAGAGGCTCCGCCTCAGCCGCCTTCCGCAGCCTTGAGTATTCCTCCGCCCGTCAATTTTATCGCTACTCCTCCACCCCCTCCGGAATTTGATTGGAATGCTATGCTAGATGGGCCTTCGTTTGCTTCACCGACCGTACATTATTTCCTAAAACGATTCGATGTGAAGGAACAGGTGCTAGTTAGCCTTGGCAGCTTTTATGCCAAACATGGCGATAAAGTGGATAATGCCGTCCGGAAAGCTCTGAAGCTTCCTGACGACAAATCTTTCTTGCTCTGGGAAGAAATCAGTCTCAGCTCAGTGAAGCCAATTAGCCTTGGGCGGTCTTTCGATCACGAAAAGCTTATCAACGGGCCTATCATTATCATTCAAGACAAACTTAGTGAGAAAGAGTATATTGTCCCAAGAGCCCCCAAGCGCAGAAAGATACTGACGGAGACCAGTGCCGCCACTGTCGAAGAGAATGGCAATTTCGCAACCTTGCCAGGATTTATGAAATTCCTTCTAGACCGTATCAACCATCCCGAGACACTCAACGGATTCATTAGCCGGAATTACTTCTCTGGTGAACGGTTCTCTGGCCAAATCAAAAACGGCCGCAAACATGGCTTTGGCAGTTATACTTACACCAACGGCGACACGTACGAAGGCTACTTCGTTGCTGATCGACGTCAAGGGAAGGGCACAATGACATTCCAGAACCGCGATACTTACTCTGGTGATTGGAAGAACGACGTCATGGACGGCGAAGGCAAATTTGTTTATCACAAGACGGGCAACGTCTATACTGGCGGTTTCCGCATGGGCCGGCGTCATGGCCGTGGTACGATGGAGTATCAGGTTGCCGATGAAGAGCAGAGCCTATGCCAAATCTGTTACGAGGGGGAGATGGACTGTCTCTTCTACGACTGTGGGCATGTTTGCGCTTGTCTAGAGTGTGCGAAACAGGTGGAAATCTGCCCGGTGTGCCGCAAGAACATCATCTCCGTGGTCAAGATCTTCAGAACATTGTAAAACACCAAATCCTTAGCAGATCCCCTTTGCAGTCACCGACCGAGAGAGGGTCTGCCTGGTGGTTAGGATTTCTCTTTCCCCCATTTCATGCTGATTTCGGTTTCGAATGGCGTCTCGAGAAATAGTGCTCGGACATACCCCCTCTGGGCACCTGTTTCGCGGTAGTTCTCCGGTATTCTATGCTCCTTACACGTACAAAAATGCATACTAGCCTGGTGTTCATAAAGAACGATTTCTAAAGACCTTTCACGGTGCCTCGCCTTTACGCGCACTTTTTACGATGGTGAGATCTGTCTGTTCAAGGGGACGCCAGTTGCAAATCCTAAATCTTAGAATTCTCTTCAAGATTGTAGTTAGACATTTTAAATTGAATGATATTCTTCGATTCGATTGACTGTCCCAGGTGAAAGAATATCAGTCACCCAGTAACCTTCGAAGGCCCTCCCGCTTCTATCCTCTGATCCCACTGTCTCCCCTTTCTACCACCACCACCTCCTCCCCTCCCCTTCCCCCTTGACCCTAAAATCTCCCTCTCCTTCTCCCTGGGATCAATAACCGCCAACTCCTCATTCTTCCTCTTCCACTCTAAATCCTTCCCCAACCTATCCTTCTCAAAACTCAACGAATGCCCCATCCACCCGCTATCATCCTCCCCCCCCTCACCCGCCTCCAGGCCCGCGGCCGCCGGCTTATCCCACGCAGAACACGACAGGCAGTTCGCGATGAAGTGAAGGTCGCAGAGATGCGCTTCTTCGTCGTCTTCACCCTCTACATCCGCAGCAGCGGTAATCCCGTTTTTAGCTCCCGAACTAGGTGAAGCACGGCGCGGGACATCCTTGACGACCTCCTCTTTCGCTACGCCTTCGAGTCGGCGTTTAAACGCGTTGAGCATCTCGAGCGCTCGTCTGTCTTCGGCGGTGGTACCTGTTCCTGCACTGGCACCGGTGCCGCCGCCGCGTTTTCGGGCGCGGATGGAGGTTGCGGGGATCATTTGCTCGAGGGTGGATTTTTTGGATTTGGGTTCCGGTGGGGGGAGGAGGGTGGTGCGTTTCATGGAGGCTTTTAGGGCGGCGATTTCGGCGTTTGTGCAGGAGAGGGTTGAAGTAGGTGGAGGGGTTGGTGAGGGGGAGGGCTTTTTGGTGGGTTTCTTGGGTGGTGGTGGTTCTCGAGGAGGTGAGGGTGAGGTGGATGGGGGGTATTTTGTTGGCTTGGGGGGGTAGGTTTCTGTTGGATGTGGTGGTTCCTTTTTCGAGGTCCCCGTATTTTGGCTAGTGCTTGGAGCTTCGACATCGCCAGAGACAAGCTTGGTATTGAACTTCGCCTTCTTCACCACCGGCGCCGCATCGTCCTCCCCATTCTCTTCATCCTCCCCACCAAAACTAAGCAATGTCTTCCCAACTTTCCTCTTCGCCTTCCGCTTCACCATCTGTTTACTACTCTCTCCCCTACCAATCGGCCTCGCCACCCTCTCCCTCCTCACCATATCCTCAAACGGATTAACCAATATCTCCGCCGATATAATTTTCGTAGGATAAATAGGCCTCTCCCCCTCCCCTAGTTCCGCCTCCCCCATCCTCACAAGGTTAAATATCGTATCCCCCACCACCCGTCCAAACATGGTATTCCTCCCCGTCAACTCCTCCGCCTTCCCTAGCGTCAAAAAGAACTGACTTCCATTCTCCCCCTTCCCCCCCGCATTCGCCATGCCCAACAACCCCCGCCGATTAAACTTCAGTCTGCTATGGATCTCATCCTCAAACTCGCCCCCAGGGTAAATCGACTCCCCGCCTTCGCCGGTACCGGTGGGGTCTCCGCCTTGGACGATGAAGCCGGGGACGAGGCGGTGGAAGATGGTGTTGTTGTAGTAGCCGTCGAGGCAGTGTTGGAGGAAGTTGCGAGAGGTGAGGGGGGTTTGTTTGGCGAAGAGTTCGAGGAGGATGTCGCCGGAGGCGGTGGTTAGGAGGACTTTAGCGGTGGGTGTGGGTTCGAGGTTGTAGATTGCTGCCATGGCTGGAGTTGGTATGGGGTGCTCCGACAGGCGAAGATCGGTGGGTGGGTTTGAGGTTTTTGGTGATGTTCACCTATGGCAGGAGCTCGAAGCAGCGATGACTAAGCGAGATTGTTCTGCCCATGAGCGTCGGCAGCGCGGAGGGATGACTTCACTTGAACATGTTAAAGTATTGATTTGCCTTAAATTCAAGATTGTTTTTACGAGTGTTACGTATGACAGCATCTCTAATGGGATATTCCAATGCGTCGATATCTTGTAATTCTCCTGTGAAGCCCTCCATAGATACATTTCGATGAATAGGGCAAGAAAAATCCCGTCCGCCTATGCCCGGATATCGTCGCCAACCGTGACCTCAAACGCGCAGATCAAAATCCACGATGGGCTTCGCTCTTCAGTCATAAGAAAAAAGATGAAAAAAATGTCTCAGAAAAACAGGACATTTACATGACAATGCACTCCTTTTTCCCGCCATCTAAGTCGTGCGCCGTAACTGGATGCCCAAGCCCCGAACTTGTCCGCCGTCTCATTCCACCAGGTCCAACGGGCGTGCCTTGGACTTCGCTCATCATGCTTTGCGCCTGTGCTCGTATTTGCCCCGCTTGCGCGCGTGCGTGGTCTGACCGACTGCTCCGCCCCCCAATACGGCTTACTATCTGTGGCTGGGGCGGAATGTATGCTAAATTTGCAGAGTACGCCGAGTCCTCCCTACGCCGCATTGGCTGCCGACTTGAAGCCGGAGACGCTGGGTTCTCATTGGGAGGCCAGTAAGGCGTGCTACTGGCGGCTTGTTCGTAACTCGGAGGAGGGACGTCAGCTTCTAATGCAGGTGGTTCACCAGCGGCGGTGGCAGCAGGGGCAGAAGAACCTGCCCGCCTGGTGGGGACGATTGGGCGAGATTCCTGGGGTCTTCGACCGCCTTGTCGGTTTGATGGGGTAGGGGGCGCTTGTGCCTGCTCGGAGAGAAACTGTTGAGAGAGCGCGTCTTCACGACGGCGTTGAGCTAGTTCGCGGCGGTGTCGGTCATCCTCCTCTTCCTGTAGTTGCAGGGCGAGCGCGAGGTCGTGGTCTTCCTGTTCCGTGCCTGGGCCTCCTGGTGGCGGCGCATCCAAGAGGTCATCAATGCTTCCAACGACAGAGCTCCGG
>JAJDMX020000116.1:0-103904 GCA_022345685.2 Nothomitra cinnamomea | reverse complement strand
CTTGGTGTCGATATCTTGCCTCCGCAAGCATACATACAAAAGCCCTAGCACACGTGCGTCAAAACTATGAAGTACAAACTCCTCGAGAAGATGGAATGGAGCCTTTTTAGAGGGGGTACGCTTACGCTCCCAGAAGTTCATGTGGTCGTGAAGAGTACTATACAAACCCATATCACGTGCGTGCCAAGAGTCGGCTGAGCTTGTTGAGATAAGAAAAAGCCATGTTGGACTTGGGAACGGGGAAGCTTTGGTTCCGCAGCGCAAGTATCGGAGAAAGTGATCTTTCGGTTTCAAACTACATAGAAACGTGTTCCTCACATCGATATCATACACTCCATGCCAAATGAGGAATGTGATCTTTAAGGCATGAAATATGGTGCATGAAGTCTGGGTTCCAGAAGGTCCGGTGGATGTGCATGGATGGCCAGTGTAAATCCTTTAGTCGGATGTTTGACGCGGGAGATCGGCGCGTTTCTGAATATCATCCCAACAATTACCGATTGGGGGAAGATAGAGATGGGATAATCTACTCCCTAATGCTCAAAGATGTGCGAAAATCTCCCGGCTGCATCCGACGTGACGTTGACTGGCCCGCTAACCGTTATTACGAACGCCTGTTTCAGAATCATGCAAACAGGAGGGACGCGTAACTAGACTGGCTGCGCCGCCAACACTGGGGAATGCGAGAGGGCAAACATGTTTATAATAAAGTTGCCGGCTTTCCACTTTATGTGTATCAGACGCTTTCGTCTTATAAGTTGTCTTTTCTTCTTGTCAGAGAAGACTCTGCCATAGACAGCGCTTTATCTCGTACCTCGTACTCGTCGCCAAGAACGTCGTTTCTGGTAGCGAGGGACGGCCAAATCCGAAACACCATTTTTAGATTGCCTTTTTTCTGTTGGTTATTGGCTGGCCTCCCTCGTATATTGATTCAGCCCCATACAGCCGCCGTATCTGTACTGCAACTCAGTACGGGCTATGCAGCGATAATCTGAGGCATCTGGTACGGGAACCTGCCTCACTGTTACACAACATAATTCTAGTATGTTGCACACACACAACTACCCAAACTCGCCAAGTATACTGATGTGCGACGGACGCCAGCTGCCCTAAGACTCTGCCTACACCGCAGCCCTACGGTCTCTCCTTCATCGCCCACCAAGTGTTATTTTGTCTTTCTCGCCTCTAGTTCAACAGCTTCCATAATCCCATCCTAGCCACGTTATCTTTGAGATCTACAGGCTGTCAACCATCCCTGGATGCAGTATCGATTGCGTTCAACACGATAGAACACCTGCCATTCAATCTACTCAAGGATTCCAACTATAGATTCGGCGTTACTTGGCTGCGTCCTGTTTGCTCATCTCAGGGCTCTTCCGTCCGGTTAAAGGCTCGGTCTCGGCGGGCTTCGAGAACCGCTCGTTCCCGCTTCATCCTTCCGCACTAGCTGGCCGGGTCCAACAGCGTCGACACGATGATGACCTTTCGGAAAGCCCTGTTAGTGGCGCTGGTCGTGCTCACATTCCTCTACCTGCTGCGGCACTCACATAACCCATCGCCGCTAGATCCGACAGACTCGAACCTCACTCCTGGTCATTCGACAGAGAAGGAGAGTGGAGTCCCTGCTGATTCTGGGATAAATGGGAAATCGACAGCGGTGCCAGCGTCCTCTAGCTCTTCAAAACGAATCTCACAGGGTATATCAGACAAGAAGAATCCAAAGCAGCAACAAACATTAGTCAATGAGAAAAAAAAGTCACTAAGAGCTCAGTTAGCGTATCAGTTCCCGTATGATATGGAGTCGAAATTTCCAGCCTACATCTGGCAAACGTGGAAATATACGCCAGCATCTGGTGATTTCGCAGAACAGTTTCGACCGGGCGAAGCAAGCTGGACAGAGAAGCATCCTGGCTTCGTTCATGAAGTGATAACAGATCAGGTTGCTGAACATCTGTTAAGGCACCTATATGCTTCTGTCCCTCAGGTGATGGAAGCGTACAACGCCCTCCCACTTCCAGTACTCAAGGCAGATCTATTTCGATATCTGATTCTGTTGGCAAGAGGCGGTATCTATACGGACATCGACACCATTGCAATCAAGTCAGCAGCAGACTGGCTTCCTACCAATTTCCCGCTCCAGACTGTCGGTCTTGTCATTGGCATTGAAGCTGACCCCGATAGAGGAGACTGGGAGAAGTGGTATTCACGTCGGATTCAGTTCTGCCAATGGACTATCCAGTCGAAGCCTGGCCACCCTATCCTCCGCGAGATCGTTGCACATATTGTTGAGGAGACGTTGAAACAGAAGGCTGTTGGAAATTTCAAGAATAAAAGTGTGGTTGAATTTACCGGACCCGCAATTTGGACGGATATAATCTTCGATTACTTTAACGACGAGCGGTATTTCGATATGACTTCCAACAAGGAAAACATCACATGGAAGGATTTTACTGGTATAAAGGAAGCAAAGAAGGTCGGAGACGTGGTTGTCTTGCCAATTACAAGCTTTAGTCCTGGAGTTGGGCAGATGGGTGCTGGAGAGCCTGATGACCCTATGGCATTCGTAAAGCATGATTTTGAAGGTAGACTCCCTTGTTTTAATAACGTTGAATACACTAGCTAAAGGATCAAATTTAGGGACGTGGAAACCAGAGTCAGAACGGCACATCAAGCCAAAGGAAGACTAGAATCTACAATAGCCACTATGATTTTGATATTCTGTGGCGTTCGATTTTGATGAATATGGTTGTACACCACCCTCACTTTGCCACTACGTCTGCATCTTTCTCATTTCTTGTTATTAGCATTTTCATTATTGCATGGTTGGGTATGTACGGAAATCAAAATAGACGGAGAACGGAATGCAAAATGCTGTATTAAATTCAGCACGGCCAACACTTGGGGAGAATACCAGCAAGTCTCATCCAGGATCCACTTGTAAAAGCCCCTTCTTTTTTGCTTCATCAAGAACGGTGATTCCTTTTTGTTCTCGATAGGCTTTTTGTCGGAAACACATTCTTCAAGAGCTGAACACTGTGTCTCCTCTTTTGCCTTAGTTCAAATATCACATTTAACACACCGTTGACAGTCATCTTTTCTTCGAGTTCTACATGGTGTAGCACATGAGGAATTTGTACATATATTCGAGCAATTTGGTCCCTTCACGGGGTTATTTTCGGGGCTTTTAGATCAATCGAAAAATTGTCTGAAGTCTGATCGGAAATCAGCCCGGCGGACTAGATCAGCGACTATTGGGAGGTTTGTCACATCGTAACATTTTTCGTGTATCTACGTCATCCGACTACTGCCGGTCCGAGAACGCCTGCAGGCAGAGCCGGCTTGGGACCAATGACGCTCCTGCTCCATCGGATCAGCTCCTGGCCGATAAACAAAAGACACATCGTGATGCTACGACAGTCGGCCCGACGAAATGCTATATTGCCCCCAAATTTCTGCCAAATTTTCATCTTTGCGCCAAGGTCTGCGGCTTAGCCAATCAAGAGAAGTCAATCAGTAGGAGTGAGAGATCCTCTGCTTGGTGATAACGGCGATGAATTTTCGACCCGATACCTGTTATATGCCGGTGACAATAAACCTCCGAAACAGCAGTGCTCGTACCTGAGTACTCCCGCTTATGACGCACGCGGCTCTGGCTATCTGCCATATGCGGGAAAAGCGGAGCACGTGCCATGGCGAAATATCTTCAGATGCACAAGCGACAAACACAACGAAACCCGACATGAGACTTCCACTCACCCGGCGGACAACTATGGAGCTGTCCACCGGAGTTCAACCTAGAATTCCTCCACTATCACCATGAAGAGCTCATTTCTTTCTGTGCTACGCCCTGGGGCACTGTGGAGGTACAATCTTCCCCTTACATACCGGCAAACAGCATGGACGTCACCCTCAAGAAGTTGGGCTTTACGCCTACCTGCACCTAGGAGCCTGCATATCCAACAGTGTTTGATGAACGCCCTCGAGGCTGCGCCAATCGAATCTTCTAACCCGCCAATGTCGTTCCCTTGCCTCGATGCCGCAGAAACCAGGACGGCTTCCCTTGAAGCTCGCTCGCTTTCCAGTGGGCCAGAGCCTTCATACACCACGGGACAGCATCTGAATTTCCACTCAGACAAACCGCTACTACTCGACTGGGGCGGCGTTCTGCCTGAGTTCAATGTTGCATACGAAACCTGGGGAGCACTAAATTCTGACCGTTCGAACGCTATCTTGCTTCACACGGGTCTCTCCGCCTCGTCTCATGCACATTCAACGCCCTCGAATTCGCAGCCCGGGTGGTGGGAGAGGTTTATTGGCCCTGGGGCACCGCTGAATACGGATAAATACTTTGTTGTCTGCACAAACGTCATAGGTGGCTGCTATGGGTCCACAGGGCCTAGCAGTATCGATCCCGCGGATGGGCAACGCTATGCGACACGGTTCCCGATCCTTACGATGCAGGATATGGTGCGAGCACAGTTCCGCTTGTTGGACGATCTAAGGATTAGGAAGCTTTACGCGAGCGTTGGGGCTAGTATGGGCGGAATGCAGAGTCTTGCGGCAGGAGTCTTGTTTCCCGACAGGGTGGGGCGACTGGTAAGCATAAGCGGATGCGCTAGGAGTCATCCTTATAGCATTGCTATGAGGCATACGCAGAGACAAGGTAATTCTTTCCCGGGACACGGTAGTTTCTCATATTCCAGACGTGGTGCTTTACTCACTAAATATCTAGTGCTCATGATGGATCCAAACTGGTCTCGTGGTTTCTACTACGGCCGTATCCCTCCCCACGCTGGAATGAAGTTAGCACGTGAAATCGCAACCGTCACTTATCGCAGTGGACCGGAATGGGAAAACCGATTCGGCCGTCGGCGAGCGGATCCACGCAAACCACCAGCCCTCTGTCCTGACTTCCTAATCGAGACCTACCTCGACCATGCCGGCGAGAAGTTCTGCCTCGAATATGACGCGAATAGTCTGCTCTACGTGAGCAAAGCTATGGATCTATTTGATCTGGGACATGGACACCAGACACAGATGGCGCGGCTGCGGGAGAGTAATCGGTATCGGCTAAAGCAGGGGAGGTATGTGCCCAAAGGGAATGATGACACTTGCAACCTCGTCCTCCCCGATGCGCCATATGAAGAACAGCCTTCTCAGAACAATGAAGCCGGTAGTATGGGTGCTGAGCTAGATGGCCCACCAGCGGATTTAGTCAAAGGGCTATTGTCCCTGCGGCATCACCCGACGCTTGTTATGGGCGTTGCTAGCGATATCTTATTCCCAGCATGGCAGCAAAGAGAGGTTGCTGAGACGCTGCGGCGGACAGGGAACAAAAATGTCACGCATGTAGAGCTAGGCGAAGATATCAGTTTGTTCGGGCATGATACATTTTTGCTGGATTTGGAGCATATTGGGGGGAATGTAAAGGATTTCTTGACTTGATTACTCTATTGACTCTCTTCGCGGAAGGGTTTAGCCACGTTTATGGCTGGTAGTAGATGGGCCTGTATGGCCCGTTAGTATCGCCATATGATTGTATGATAGGAGCATCGGAATGGCGTTTGATTATGAAGATCAAATCAAATATGTATCCATGATATTTATTGACCAGCGCCCGCCCTTCCTCAATATCTCTCGTTATGTTATCGAAACCGCTCATAACTCTCCCCTTCTTTGTGCGCTTCCTCAACCTTCGCAAGAACCTCTTTATCATACAGATCATCTGGACACCTCCCACCCTTAAGCACCTCCCTCTCATGCACAACGGCCTCATCCTTAGTCATACAAACCAAGTTACTTAGTCGTAACTTTACGTTCTTCTGCTTGTCCCATTTTTTCTCCAACGCAATTCCGCCCTCAGACTGCCGCCACCTCACGAGCGTCAGTCGCGTAGGGAGACCGCTGATGACGCTTCGCCCCTTGAAGACTTCCTCAACCAGATACCCCACGTCCCCCTTCGTGATCGGTATACGTACTCCTTGTGTGTCCTCGCCGGCGTGGACCACCAGTCGCTCTTCTGAGCCCTGCAAATTTGCGAGAATGGCGTCGTACATTTTCTCTCGACTCTTCCACGGGATGTATTCGTGTGGGTACTCCGCAATCTCGAGGATGACATGATTGGCGGCTGCATAGCCGAAAACCGCTGGCATCGTCCCTAGGACCGGTAGGATTCTGACGCGGAAGTCTGGCAGCACGCCCAGCTCCCCGACTTTTCCCTTTTCGAACTCAGCTTCGGGGAGGGGGAGGAGTTGTGCTTTTCCGGGCCCTGGTTTCTCAGTCGAGTAGACTACGGGTATGCCCTTCTCGATGCCCATTGCTCGGAGGCGACGGCGTGTACTGCGGGAGAGTGGGTCTTCGGTGCTCGTTGAGATGTCTCCGATAAATATGCGCGTAGGGTCGGATTTACATCCAGCGCCCATGGAGGATATGACGGGGAGTGAGTTGTTGTAACAGTATGCCAGTAGGGCGACTTTGCTGTCGATATTGTCAATTGCGTCGATAATGTAATCTGGTTTCTGTTTTGAGGGACCGGAAGACCAGGGCCCGAGGAGGTGGTCTGCGGAGGTAGTGCTGAAGAGTTCGTTACGACAGTCGAAGTCCACCCATGGGACTATTTGCTCGAGGCGCCGGCGGAGACATTGCACTTTTTGCGTGCCGACATCGGCGAGGGTCGCGACAACGTGACGGTTAAGGGAGGAGAGGGTCACTTGGTCGAAGTCTATTAAACGGATTTTTGAGACGCCGGAGCGGGCAAGAGCTGCGGTAGCATGGGAGCCTACGCCTCCGCAGCCTACCACGATTATGAAGGCATTGCGGAGTTTCTGGAGGCCGACGTCTGTGAGGAAGACTCTGTTGCGAGCAAGCTGCTCTAGGATGAGATCTAGTCGATGATATGGTTAGTTTCGTCAATACATGATAAGGTGGGGCCTTACCCTCATCATAATGGCCAGCGCGCGCCCTTGCTGCGAGTGCGGCGTTTCGCTCTTCGTCTTTGTCTGCCTTGTCTACAGAGAGTTCAGGAGATGCCGCGCCGTAGTCAGTGAGCTTCACTTCCACTGGTTAGCCTTTATCTCTACGTCGATGAGGGAGACGATCTGTCGCAAGTTCTCTAGCATGCCACTTACAACGAGACGGATGGGAAGCTGAACATACTTCACTTGAAAGGCCAAATTCTGGAATAGAGCTCTTCAGATCCTCAACTCTGTGTTTCCGTCTGGCATGTTGATACCCAAGAATTCCGCCGGCAACCACAGCTCCTGAAACAGCTGCTGCCGCTGCTAGCTGAAATTCATGCGAATATGCCACTCTGGAGAACCAGGAGGCCATGGATTCTGGTTGTTGCGACTCTAACGGTTCGTCCTCAAAATCTCCCTCGTGTTCTATATGCCTTGGCTGGCTATAGTCCCACCGATCCATTGCAAAAGGGTGGCATTGTGGCCATAATAAATTTATGTGATATTGCCAACGGAATTCTGCCAAAATTTGCAACGGTCAGTTACCCGGCTTTATACAGTATCTATGCATACTCGGGTGGTTCTTGCAGACACCTCTCCTTCCCATGTCTATGAAAAATGAGGTATAGCATTCACTTTTTTGTCTACTCCCTTGTAGTTATGCTAACTTTACTACTACTACTACTACTAGAGCTTCTCGATGACGACAACCTTCATCAGAGCTCCCCACGAATACTCGAGTCTGCGACTGTCCGCAGAGGCTTTTGTGCCGAGTCTAGGACATGCAGCCTCGTGGAATGAATGATCAAATTGAACAGAGATCTTAGAGAAGTCTGATTGGGCTTGGACTGCTTTTTCTATCTGTATTGCCATGATTTCAGCGGATGTGTCGGTTTTGTTGAGCGTGCTGCGCCTTAGGAGTCAAATTTAGTCGTGACGAACTTCAAGCACCATCGGAGGCCCAGCTCCTTGACCGATTTTGGCACGATCTCGTGGAGCTTTGGCTCATGATCGTTGGCTGCTTACAGACGAGCTGAAAAAATCTCCAGTAATGGCAAGGAGTTGGCTTATGGCGAGCCTCGTTCTGTAGTTTTCAATTGTATAGGCAACTGAGCCCGCCCCTGGAAGGCTCACTTGATTATTGAACAATGCTAATAGACCAAATAGTTCTTCTGAAGCTCAGTACGACCCTTCGAAGCCACACCCCAGCTGAAGGTCATAGCTGGTGGAGCGATGGAGTAGTATTAGGAGAACGCCCAGTGATGATAATTAGTGTCAAAAGCCAAATTTGCAAGCCAACCTGTTCGTGGCCGTTGTCAGTTTTCCGACAGGCTTCCATGAGACAAGCGTTAGCTATGATAACACGAGAGCTAATCTGAGGGCATTTCTACACTTTATTATTTGTTTCATTGTGTATGTAGTCGGGCCTCATGTACTCCGTATATGTTATGTATTTGGAGAGATTAAAGGTTGGGTGGCAATTCTCGTCGTGATTGGGAACAGGACGGGGTGCGCTGGTGACTGTCGTACCTGCATGAGACATGCGTGAAAACCTAAGACGCGAATTGCATACTCCATACGCCGTAGTTAATGGTCCGGCGGTTGTGCAAAACTTAGCGGTTTTCCAAGTACATATTTCGCACTTTCTTTCTCCAAGCGCCTCCACTTTCCTTTGTCGCAGTTACTTGTTCATGCTACTTTGTATATCGTGGTCACAAAGCGAACAAATAAAAAAAGAAAAAAGAGAAAAGAGAAAACAGAAAAGTCCAATTTGCGTGTTGGCGTTGCCGTCCAAGCCGCGCGTCCCTAATCCCTACCTATTCTGTACCTCCACACATCGCCGGAAACACCAAATAAAGTCAAGTTTCTTGGCTACAAGGGCTCTCTCCCACCCGAGGTGGAAAGTACACCCTTGCTAAGCCTTAGCACTCCCGCACGGGGCGAGATGGCCCTAGCCTGGAGACCCGCCGTGGAAGACGCTTGGGACGCCGGTTCTCCTCCTCCTCAATCTCATCCGCAACAGCGACCCTCTAATCCGATAGAGGCATCACCGAGCAATCTGTCAGCGCACGTTCATCTCTCGGTCAACTACAACACACATTTGATGGATCAGAGACGGAGTTCGTCGAGGGCGGCGCAGTGGCAGACGGCGCCTCGAACTCCGCTCATAAACTTCGTGAAGAACGAGTGGCGGAAGGATCCGTCATTTGGCCAAGTGGACGACCCGTTAGAGAAGGAGGAAAGGAAACGCCGGACGGTTATGGGCCTCTTGCCGCGCTGCAGGAAGTTTTTGGTGCTATATGTGCTGTTACTGGCTGGGTGCTGTTTAAGTTGGAGTTGGTGGTTACGGAGGGATAGTTCACTAAACGCTAGCCCTAACGGCGGGGTGCGGGGGCGTTTTGGAGTAAATCTCAGACCTTCGTTTAAAGATATGGTGCAGGTCAAGATTCTAGACAAGGAGCTGGTTCCTCAGACGGGCAAGAACAGGAAGAACGGCGAACGCAGGCTCATTGTTGTGGGAGATGCTCATGGTTGCAAAGATGAATGTATGTTGTATGGCTACTCCCGAGCCTCTATGGCCTTTGCAGTGGTGTTTAGAATTCTTACTAACTACAACAAGTAATCAAACTCCTCGACAAGATGTCCTTCAATCCTAAATCTGACCACCTCATTCTGGCTGGAGATATGATCAAGAAGGGCCCAGACTCCATAGGTGTTATAGAGCTAGCCCGTGAACTTAGTGCCTCCTGTGTGCGTGGGAATCACGAAGATCGCGTACTGCTTGCCTACCGGGACCTGCGCGAGAATCACATCCCCCTTCAGGGCCCAATGGAGGATCCCCACGCTAAAGACGATGATATGGAGGAAGAGTCATTCAGCCATGGAGACTATAAGGATCGCACACTGGCTAGGAAGTTAACCCATGAGCAAGTAAAGTGGCTCCAAGACTGCCCACTCATACTGAATGTGGGGAACATCGACAACATGGGGCAGGTAGTCGTTGTCCATGCCGGGTTAGTGCCGGGGGTTGAGTTGAACAATCAGGACCCTTATAGCGTGATGAATATGAGGACTATAGCACCGGACACACTAGTACCTAGTGAGGGAAGGAAAGGAACGCCTTGGACAAAGGTATATAGTCCGATTCTGATTCCTCCGCCAATCTTTATTCTGCATATCAGCACTAGATGTTGAACCGCTAACACCCCTATAACAGGTATGGAACAACCACCAATCCAAGCTCTCCCGCAAGGACCGCACGACTGTCATCTACGGGCATGACTCCCGCAGCGGTCTCGTCCTCAAAAAGTACACCAAAGGTCTCGACTCCGGCTGCGTCCGCGGGGAGAAACTCTCAGCTCTAGTCATTGAGGGCGGAAAGTCTGAAGCCAAGCAGAAAGTCGTGAGCGTTAATTGCAAAAAAAAAGGTTTGAAGTCGAAGCAGAAGGCTACGGATAGTCCGGCTGAAAATCCTGCTACTACATGATTTGACCTCTGAAATAATTCAGTTACGTTAATTCTTAGGTGTGGGGACGCTCTTCCTTCTTCATGGCGTTATTGGCATATCAGAGCGTGGGTTTAATGGTATATTTTCTTGAGCGGTACTTTGCGCACATTTGCATATAGTTTGTAGAAGTGTTCGTGGACGAGCACTTCGATATGGACTTTCTATTTTTCAATGCATGGACGGACGTGCAGGAGGGCAGAAGCTAATAGGACATCATACAGCGAGCATTTAGAAAAACGCCTCATTACATAATTGGGTATTCCGCTGTTTCCGCCGAGCGGAATATAGATTTGCGCATCACGAGGCTCACGGGTGAGAAAAAGTGAATCGGATAATGATATAGCCGGAGGCTGATGCTGCAGGAGCATTGTTCTACACTAGACATTGGATATGAGCCTAACCTCCCGGCTCAACTCAGACGTCCCACCCATCCTAGAAAAGTATGAGCAATTAAAGAGAATACGTGGCTCTAGCTAAGAACAATGAAAGCTAGAGAAAGTCAGTCGCCCGTCCTATGCTTTTTAGCCATGCTATCAAAGGTAGAATAGTACTAGAAGCTAGAGAACAACGGATCTAGCCATACCACCCCCTCGCACCAACAGCGATATTCTCCTCGTTCTTCCTCTCTGGAATTGTGGATTCAGTGATCTCAAATGCATCGATCATCGCTTGCCACATGGGCCAAGAGAGATTGAAGACCGCTTGGTGTTTTTGGACGCCCTGTTCTTTCATTTCGGAGAGTTGACGGGGTTGGGTTGTGTCTGGTGACCTCGTGTTAGCTAAGCATGTTTGCATGAGGCCTAAGAAATAGATGACTTGGACTTACGGAGCGTGGGAAAGCCGTTACTATCTTCACCGATGCCAGCGCTACCGTCACGGATCAAGAAGGAGACGTAAAACATATTCTCGACAGTCTGCCCAAAGGAACGTGGGTTTATAACGAAGCGATAGAAGTTTACACCACCGTCGTCGCAAATGTTGTGCTTCCTGAAAACCTTCTGTGTTTCCCTCTCTGTCATGTCATCAGTGACTTCGGCTTCAGCTGCTGTTTGACCATCTTCTATCACCTTCGCCAACACCTGTCGGATCTTGGTACAGAGGACCGTTAGGTTTGAACTTTCTGTTTTCTCCAAATCTGCGGCCTTTAGTTCTTCGGGGCGGACTTCCTCCACACGGTTCTGATGCTGTTGTCGTCCTTGTCGCGGTTTGAACACACGGACTCGTTTTTGTAAGGACAGAGGCCCGAGGAGGAATCCAGGAACTGGGGGCCGCAGGTTGTGTTTGAAAGCTTCTCTTCCGAGACAAGCCCAATCTAGTGCGTCCCCATCATCCTCACCTTCTTCATCATCCGGGTTGACACTATCTGCTGTACGACATCTCTGCCTCCTACCACCAGAAGGTTCTGGGTTGCCATTGCCATCCTGGCCACCCCCACGACGCATGAATCTAATACACTTAGAGACGAATTCGTCTATGTCGACGCCCTGAGTCGAGTCACCAAGGGTGAGCTGCACAGTCTTCTTATACGACAAGTCCGCCGTTGTCACCAAGAGGCGAGAATCAAGGGTTGCGTCAGATGTCTGCTTGACTGAAGCGAACAACTCGTTGGCTTTGTTCAGGGTGTCCACTATACCGGTGGAACCGGGCTGGAGGAATTCTTGCCGATTATCTATGAGCAGATCATCAGCAAACCATTGCGGATGCTAGTGTTCGATGAAGGGTCTACAAACCGTTTACATTGCGGTTCAGGTCACGTAGGCCTTTCCGCACAGCTCGTTTCTCATTTATATCCTGGTCAGGGTCATAGAACTGCGTGTCTATAATCTCGTCTAGATGCCGTAGGTGAGCTTGAGTTGCGCCTTCTGCCTCCTGCGTATCTATCCTTCGTCTCTTGCCGGGCCTAGATGACGGAGGAGCCATACTACTCCTACCCTTTCCGTTCTCGTATCTCAAGGCTTGGGACTGCTTAGCACGATTCTCCTTTTCTGATGAGGTGGATATAGATGGCGATGGCGAGTGCGATGCTGAATTTTCCTGAGACGCCTGGGCGGGGCGGCGGTGAGTTGTGGGTGCAGAATAAAGATCATCCTCGTCGTCTTCGGCTGTCAACGTCGGCCGGGCTGATCTCGCCATATTTAAAAAGCAGTCTGGATATGAGGAAGGCCTGCACTGATATGTCGTCTAGGCCACAGACATACAACTCCTGGTTAGCCTTTTGCCTGATGACCAGATCAATGAGACTGGTGTCGCATTTTGCATTCAAAGAAGGCGTATCACGCCGCAAAGAGATGAAACAATGGTGCACCCATGGAAAATAGAAGCGCAGAACCCGAAATAAAAGGAAGGCCTCCGAACGTACTGTCTAGCGATTCTCTAGATCCTCCTCTCTAGTATTAGACTATCTTGAGAACTGATGAATGAATGGTGAGTTAATAGAGATAAAGAGAAACAAGTTACGCGACGACGTGTTTTGGGGAATTGATCTCTCGCAGTCACGTGCATAAGTTGCGCAACTAGTCTGTATCGGTCGACGGAAATCGACCTATCGCACGCTTGATTACCCGGCACAATCGCCGATAAAGTACTGAGAGTGCCTGGGAGGAGAGAAAGTGGTTCCAGTAATAATAGTAGTTATGGTAGTAGAACTGACAGTTTTAGTACTAGTGGTGACCCAGATGACTGCTTGAAGCATCACTGGCCTTACTATAGCACGGCCTGCGACGACAGCAAACCTAGGTCTCCCACATTGGAAATATGGAGCCGTTCTCATTTACCAGTTCCAAGGCTCTGGAGATCCCAGTCAGTGTCAGAATGTCTGTACTACCATTACCTAGTGCTTTTTACTAGGAATCCAGTTCTTTGAGTTATTGCTAAAGCGTGTGAACGCAGAGGGAGCTTGGAGGGTCAGCAGGAGCCTATACCGTACTCAACCTTGCTCTACTCTCCCGAGCTGAAGCATATTGGATCGAATCAGAGGTACCGTACTCACTTTAGCTTCCTCGGTCGCGAAGTCTTACGTACTAACTGTCCCTAAGTCCGAACTCAGACTTGTACGTAACCGTGCAGCTCTGGGCTAATTCCAAGCCTCTCACAGTCCCAGTACAGACAGCATACAAAGCCTTCAAGACAAGCAGGACGTAAGTCTCGAGGCTTCGGGGCATTAATTGAAACATAGCTGATCATTGTTCTGCAGGTGGAATGAGTGGCTGACGCTCCCGGTCAACTACTCTACGCTTCCATTAGGCTCACAGCTCGCAATAACCATATGGGACCTGTCGCCGACCGGGGGTAAAGGCTCAAGGGGACATGCAGTCCCATATGGAGGCACCACAATCCCTCTATTCGAGAAGGATAATACTCTTCAAAAAGGGCGACAGAAATGCCACGTCCATCGGCACAAAGAGGCAGATGGGCTCTCCTCGACGGCAACACCGTCCGTGCCTTCTCCGATTCGAAGGGGCGATAAGAATAGCAAAGTAGGCAGTCGCAGTGACCAGCCTGAGTCAGACGAGATGGAGAGGCTGGAGAAGCTGTTCAAGAAACATGAGATGGGTGAGATACCTCGGATCGACTGGCTGGATAACCTCGTCTTCCGCGGTGTTGAGAAACGGGGACTGAATGTTCTAAGTGGTCCGACTAAATCTACAAAACGGAAATCCAGGAACAAGATCGCTTCGACAGATTCTAGAGATCGTTATGCAAAGTCCAAGCAGCTAGGCGGTCCCAGACATATGAACGGCGGAACTGGAGCCGGGGATTCTGATGAAGATGTTGAAGACCAAGAGGATAATGGGAACTTTACTCTCTATATTGACTTTCCCCGCTTTGACTTTCCCATCGTGTTCACCGACCATGAATATCCTGCTCCTCCTATCTCCTCTCATGCGCACAGTACCCCAACTTCCCCCAACATCACGTTCAAACCACCTCCTCAGGTAGAGCTTGGGCCCGGTATTGACCAAGTCGGAGATGGCGGGGATGCCTTTGGGTACGGGGGCAGACTAATGAGAGTTTACGACCCCGAGGTTGGAGCGAGAGATAATCCAGCCGAAAGTAAGCATCGTAGATTGGTGCGTAGCCACAGGACCGGAATGTTAGATCGAGACCTGAAACCAAACGCGAAGATTCGCGATGAGTTGAATGTGTGTTATCTCACCTTAGTCCAAGCGCACTTCTCCTAGATAGAAGCCACCTCGAGATATGACATTGTTTTTATTCCAATGGCAAGGCTAATCTTTCTCTTTGAATCCAAGGTTATAATGTCATATGGACCTACGCATGAGCTTAACCCAGAAGAGAAGGACTTGGTGTGGAAATTTAGACATCACTTGACACGAGACAAACGGGTAGATGAGTGTAAATTCCATATTTTCATCGCTTGTAGCTAACAGATTCCTAGGCTCTTACAAAGTTTGTGAAATCGGTCGCTTGGCATGACCAAGGAGAAGCAAGACAAGCTGTACAAATACTTCCGAAATGGACAGAAATTGATGTTGACGATGCCCTCGAGCTTCTGGGTCCCACCTTTGATAATCCCGCAGTGAGAGCGTATGCCGTTAACAGGCTGAGAAAATCCGACGACGAGGTATGCCTGGGTATATCTATAAATTTGTTGGCCCAGCTAACGAAACATAGGAGCTTCTTCTGTACCTTTTGCAATTAGTCCAGGCCCTTAAGTTCGAGAAAGTATCGACTGAAGCAGTGGGCGAGGTTGCACAAGACTCGTCATTAGCGGCGTTCTTGATCGATCGGGCAACAAGCAATGCTATGCTCGGCAACTATCTGCACTGGTATCTGATGGTAGAGTGTGACGAACGTAGTCCTGACCAGGTAAAGGAGCATCGTCAATTATTTGCTAGGGTTGAGTTCAATTTTATGACCGAGCTTCTTAAGGTGAGTCACGGCTCTCTCAAGAGTGTTGTGTCTAACTTATCAATCGGGACCGGAGATACTGATACTTCCCTGTCAGAGACCAGATGGGCCCGAAAGAAGGAAAACCCTACTCAGGCAAGGGGAGCTCATTACTGTCCTATCAAAAATCTCGAAGGAAATCCGTTTCTCAAGAGAGGATCGACCGCGGAAAATAGAGCGTTTGAAGAAGTTCTTGGCTGATCCAAAGAACGAACTCACGTCTTTCGATCCGCCGCTTCCACTTCCTCTGGACCCTAGTGTCTCTATCGTTGGTTGCTACCCTGAAGAAGCGCTCGTCTTCAAGTCATCGTTGTTCCCGCTTCTTATACCCTTCAGAACTTCCCAGGGGAAAAAGTATCCAATCATTTTTAAAACAGGCGACGATCTACGGCAAGATCAACTTGTAATTCAGATTATCACGCTTATGGACAAACTTCTCCGAAAGGAGAATCTAGATTTAAAACTGTCCCCTTACCGCATTCTAGCTACAAGTTCCATGGCCGGAGCTGTACAGTTCGTCGCATCCACTAGCCTCGCTGCCGCGGTGGTCAAATTTCGAGGAAGTATTTTGGCTTACTTAAAGGCCAACAATCCGGATGAAGGAGAAGCTTTAGGTGTACGGAAAGAGGCTATGGAGACTTATGTTAGAAGCTGTGCAGGCTATTGCGTTATAACCTATATTCTGGGTGTTGGTGATCGGCATCTAGATAACCTCCTATTGGCTCCCGACGGTATGTGCTACTTGTTCCTGACTCGGAACTAGACGCTGATATTGCGTTTAATAGGGCACTTCTTCCACGCTGACTTTGGGTTTATCCTGGGACGCGATCCTAAACCTTTCGCGCCTGCCATGAAGCTATGCAAGGAAATGGTAGAAGGCATGGGTGGAGCATCATCCCCACATTACGCAGCCTTCAAACAATATTGCTTTACCGCATATACTACACTAAGGAAGTCTAGCAACCTGATACTCAATCTTTTCAGTCTCATGGTCGACGCAAATATCCCAGATATCAAGATGGAGCCCGACAAAGCCGTGTTGAAGGTGAAGGAGAGATTTCACCTTGAGATGAGTGAGGAGGAGGCTATCAGACATTTTGAGGCGCTTATTGGGGATAGCGTGAATGCGATATTTCCAGTGGTAATAGACCGTTTACATGGATTTGTGCAGCAATGGAGGGCGTAAGGGGTGCAACGGACCATCTCTGATATCTCTGCCATAAAACATTTGTGCAAATAGCATAGGAAGTAGAACGGATGGCTACATTTCGATTACTACTCGAGAGCTCCACATAGAATAGAAACTCCCGTCCGAAATTGAAATGCCTTAGATCTGCCCTATGACTTCTACCTACTGCCATCGAGATCTCAAGGGGGAAAAGCGGCCAAGAAAGTCTAAATCCCGCAATGGCCCATAGAATGGGGTGAATGCTTAATGGCATCTGGAAGTGCGTCCAGGATAATATGAGACAAGAGCCCCTTAACAATCGCCGAGGATTCTTCGAGATTGTCATCAAAGGAAAGCGCATAGTATGTATGTACTGTGCCATTGCTCCTCTCTAGTTCAACGAAACGGGAGATATTTGATAAAGAATGGTCTGATTAAAGCAACGCAGTATACTATTGGGCAAATGATGTCCACAGCCTGACAAGCTACATTGCGACCTGGCTGTGGCTCTTTCAGGCTGAGCGCGGGGAAAAACGGGTACATGCCGCAGTGACGGTAGTTCAGCGGGTGGCCTTGCTTTTCCACTACCACTTGGAGAGATTGGAAAAACAGATGTAGGGGTGGCGAAAGGGAAACAGGAGTCAATGCTGCGGAAAATGCCTGTGGGCCGAAAGTTGGCGTCCTTCCGCGAGAAAGCCCTCGCTGAGCTCAGCGGTTGTATGAGGTCTCGCAAGCTCTTAATACCGCGATGTGATATATTGATGACTAACCGTTATTTTGGCACCATCACCAAAACCTACACTCTTGACCAACCCATTAAACACTTGCATTGACACTTACTCAGGCACTGACATCTTCGAAATTCCACTTTACACCTTTTCTTTTGGTCTTTAAATCTTTTTTTTTGCTCGTACAGCTCCTTTTTTTTCTTTTACTAACAATGGTCAGCCCTCTCTTCTATCCCACAAACTCACCGGGGTGGCTGCTATGTGCTTTCTAGTTCAACTAACTCTTCAGTAGGCTCGCAATTCCGAAAAAGCGCAATCAATGCTCTTTCGTTTTCGCGCCCAACAAGCCGCCGACCTAGGAATAATCGACGCCGGCCGTACTCGTCGCCCAAAAGTAATCACCGAAGTGAACTCAATCCCTCTCTGCGAAAAATGGCGCGGCCAAGTTCTCAAGGAGATATCGCGCAAAGTTTCTAAGATCCAGGATCCAAGTCTTAGCGACTATCAGATCAGAGATCTTAATGACGAGATTAATAAGGCGATGCGGGAAAAGCATATGTGGGAGGTGCAGATTCGGAACTTGGGAGGACCAAATTATATGAGGGGTGGTGGGAAGGTTTATGATGATGAGGGAAGAGAGATCCCAGGCGGGGGTAAAGGCTATCGGTGAGGGTGGACAGTAGCATATGCGATGATGAATTCGCTGTTCTGACGACTTTGGTGGACAGATACTTTGGTCGTGCCCGCGAACTCCCTGGCGTCAAAGAACTCTTCGAATCAGCAAAACCGAAACCACCACCTGACAAAGCTCTCGAAACCCGCAGTGACCTCCGCAAACAAGTTGATGCTTCTTACTATGGCTATAATCTTGACGAGGAGGATGGCACTCTACTCGAATATGAGGAAGAGAAGGAAAGGGCAGCATTTGAGGCTCTCCTGAAGAGCGGAGAAGGTAAAGCTCCTCTTGGATGGGAACCTGTACCTGGTGATACGGGGGATGGCGATGGCTGGAATATTCCCACCAGCGAAGAGGTGCAAGAAGAGCTAGTTGAGAGGAGGCGACAGAAACTCTTGGAGAGGCTAGGCTGATGCCTAGTAGGTCTCGAGGGTGTTGCTTGTTCACGTTTCTAATCCGTATCACTTCACTGATGCATAGCGCTGGAGTTTGTCACACTAGCTTCCTTCAACAGCCTTCGAAGCATACTTTTTCCGTTTACCCTGTATATAAATGCCTTGCTATACTTCTTTCCCGCCTGGCCTGCTTCTCTAATTTTCTGGCCTGATTCATGCTTCCTCCTAATGCCTCTAGATCCATCTTACTCATCTTTAGCGCATCCTCAGCGATATCGTCGAGGACAAAGCGGCCCATATGGCCATTCCTCCACCTCTGTATGACCCATAGCGCCGAACCCTCTAGGTCAGGCGTTCCGCCTTTCTGCAATCGTCCCGTCTTCTGCGCCACACCCTCAAGGAACGCCGAGACGTCGTTAGTAGGTGGGTTATAGAAAGCGTAGAGATTTGGAGAATTCTGGTTCAAGTGGTACAACAAGTAGTCCGCTAAGGTTGTCGGAGGAATAATCGTATCCTTGACACTTCCACAGAGCGCGAGTTTAAGCATCGATTCGGCATTGGGAACGTAAGGAACGAAGACTCCCGGCGTATCCACTAGGTAGACCCCTTCGCCATTCTCCCCACCATCCACTATCTTTACTCCTGTCGCGATCTTCCTAGTGACCCCCGGCTGAGCACCAGTATACGCTGCCTTTCCTTTATGGACGCCAACCTTCCGTAATGCATTTAGGAGTGATGATTTCCCTACATTCGGCATACCAATGACTAGCATCCTTGTGCCTGTCAGGGACTGCGTGAATGCGGCACGATCTTTCGCGTACTGCAGGATCCGCCTCACATCCCTCTTATCTCTGTGGTCCGAGAAAAGCACGTGTGACGGCGTATGCCAGTGACGGATGATATCCTCTCTCTGCTTATCCATATCCTCGCCCATACTCCCAAGGTCCCTCTTCGTGTATACGACCAGCCGCTCCCGGCCTGCGAGACTCTCTTCGAAAAGCGGGTTACGCGATGTCAGGGGGACGCGGTAGTCGCGACATTCGATGACGAGATCGATTGTTGACAAGAGGGATCTCATCTTTGTGAGACTGGCAGCGTGATGGCCGAGGAAGTAGGATCTTGGGAGGGAATCAAGGTAGGGGAATATAGCTCGGGGGACAAACGTCGAAGCCATTGTCGGGGATTCGGGGATACTAGTACGCACAAGGACCCCATCGATTTGGCTTTGATGATTAAAGGGATATAATGGCCGAGCTCTCCAAGCTAACGTTTGGAGAGCATATATGTGAAAAATCTTTTCTGTCAAAGTTCGTGGGGGGGCAGAAAAAAGGACAAGGCGGAAGACGGTTCTGAAGAAAGTTGTAACTTTTTCCGGACGCGTTACGGTTCTCCGTAGTCTGCGTTGTTGGCCTCCACGGACTGACTGGGAAGATCTTGATAAGATAAAAAGGCGGATTAGATTAAAACAAAATAATCCAAGATTAACTACATAATAAAGCTTGACTGTATTCGGCCTAGCAGAAGCGCTCTTTTGGCGGTTGGGACTGAATACGTCACATTGCATCCTGCATCCGAGAAGTATTTCTATCGTCCCTTCAGTTCAGCACGCGGTAATACGAAAACGACATAGCGTCCGATTGAAAGCCCATTCCTTCCTGTCCACGCCTGCAGCAAGATAATTCTAATTGGCAGCCAAGAGATCTCGCAGCAGCGGCTTAGGATGGTTGATATGGAAAAGATACGACTGCATTGCGTCGACAAAATGCTTCCCACAAATCTGATATCCGCAGTGTAGCATAACTTATCCGCCACTCTTAATTTTTCTCCGTTTACACTTCTTTCTGTCTCTAGACCACTTTTTACAGTCTATTCCTCTCTCTTGATTTATAGAGATCAGCTCTGCCCACAAAACCACGTTCGGATAGGCCTCTCTGCTTTTGCCTTTCAGTTTTCAAGCATGTTTGAAGGAGATCCACCCTCAGTCCTTGGATCTGATCCGGGGAAAATACCAACTGCCCCTGAGACGTTTCCAGAGCCGGCTTCTACGCTATACAAAATGGCTTGCCCGCCTGGCAGTGCTGGTATAACTAGCAATGTGTCGGGGGGAAGGGATGAAGATATAATGTTCCCTCGCGCAGAATTCGAAGAGAAGGAATCTGTTCCATGGTCAAGGTTCCTCATTGGTCGTGCTCGCCGTGCCATGTTTGGTCGCCACCAGCTGGCCTTTGGTCCAGACGGATCCCTACGGCCCTTTCGTCTCCTCCGTCAAGATATAAGCAATCTCACTGGGAGGTATATGTCGGATTGGTCGGCCTTCAATCAACTTATCTTTGCTAGTGCTGTGTATGTGTTCTTTACCAATCTTCTCCCTGGAATCACATTTGCAAGCGATCTATATGTCCTTACGGGGAAGAATTGGGGGACGATTGAAGTGGTCTTCAGCACAGGACTCTGTGGAGTTATCTTCTCGCTGTGAGTGATGGTGTCCTTGAGCTTATTCTTTCTCAACTGCCATTATATACTTACTCTTGGGAATGGCTGAGTAGATTCTCGTCCCAGCCTTTAACAATCCTTGGGGTAACTGGGCCTTTCTCAGTCCTTGCCGAAAATATCTATTCTCTTTGCCAAACCTCGTTCCATGTGAGCTTATTCCCTGACTAATATAGTTATTACTGGTAACTGACACGGTTTGGTTATCCAGATTCCGTTTTTACCGTTCATGGCCTGGTCTTGCTTACATGCAGGGTGGATGCACTATATTTTAGCCATCTTGAATGCTCATGACTGGACGATGCGCTATGTAACGACTTTCTCCACAGAGATTTTCTCCCTCTTAAACAGTATAATCTACTTTCACAAAGCTATTCAAGAGCTTCAGCGAGTGCATGTCAGTCTGTCGTTTGCGGCGTTCCTGTACTCAATCATCGGGGCTGTAGGTACCTTTCTACTCGCGCTCGGACTGTCCACGGCCGAAAGGTGGAAACCTCTTTTCCACCGTTATATGAGGATAGGGCTCTCAGAGTATGCTGCTGCTATAAGCATTATCATTTTTACTGGCATGCCTCACATTGGAGAACTCGCCAGCCTCGACAAGGAGACACTAGCCATCAGTACCTTCTTCCGGCCAACGAGTCCCGACCGCCATGTTTTTTTCGTCCAGTTCTGGCATCTGCAAATTGGCTGGATATTTGCAGCAGTCCTTCCGGGCGCCATCATCACTATTCTGTTCTTCTTCGACCACGAGGTGAGCAGTATAATTTGTACTATCGACCGTTACGGCACGAAGAAGGCTAGTGGGTACGCATGGGATATTGTTCTCTTAGGGTCAACAACTGCACTTTGTGGCATGTTAGGCATACCACCGGCAAACGGATTACTGCCACAAGCGCCTCTCCATTCGGAGAGTCTGATGCACACAGTGAGGGAGGAGATTGTCATAACAAACGATAACGGTGTTGAGAGATACGAGGTCAAAGAGGTGAGAAGAGTGTATGAGCAACGCTGGAGCGCGTTCCTGCCTGCGGGTGGCATCCTACTCTTCGTCAGCCCTCCGTTTATGCATGTACTAGGCTTAACGCCTACGAGCGTGCTCGCGGGCTTGTTCCTCTTCATGGGACAGCAAAGCTTGAGTGTGAAGTAAGCACACCTTTTCCAAAACTCCTTGCAATGCAAGGCTAATGACATTCTACATTTAGCCCAATTCTGTTCCGCTTCTTTTACATGTTTACTCCCCCTTCAGAATTGCCTCCTCTTCCCAAGAGCCTTTCCAGCTACTGGGGTATCCACGGGTATACTCTTCTCCAGATTGTCATGACGGTTGCGATCTTTATCGTGACTCTCACTAAAGCTGCACCAGTTTTCCCCGTTATCATTATAGCTCTGGTTCCTGTGAGGCTAGTTTTGATGAAGAAGCTCTGGAGTAGAGAAGCACTTCGACACGTCGATCAATGGGCCTGCCGAGAAGGAACCCCTGAGGACGAGGATTGAGTTCACTAGATTTGGAGCCTTCTGTTGATTTAATCAGTGTTAATAGCGTCACTTGATAGGTGTGCTTGCTCTATAACGCTAAATTTTACATTTATACCCACCAAGAGGATGTTTGGGATGGGGTCACGTATATCCTATGAGATATATATTTTAGGCTGACTCTGCTTCACATCTGACTTGACGTACTTTGGCTTGTCGCTAGCTTTAGTTCTGGCTCTAATTAACTCCGTAAAGCCTCACCATTTCGCCTAAGGCATAGGGAAGAGTTCAAGGTACAACAGCTCAATGATATGGGGCAATATACCGTACAAGTTACGGAGCAAAATAGAGCCACAGACTATGTGTTGAGCTTTCTTCATTTCTTTAGCTTTCTTGATCAAAAAGATCAAAAATGGCGGACTATGTACCAGCCCCATCTCGACAACGAATATTTTGGAAAAAAAGTACACATAGTGGTGCTCCGCTTTCGAGGACGAAAGCACAAAGCTAACAAGTACAGAGCATAGCGGACTGAAAACGCTCCCTGTCGTCCGCCTTCAACGCCGAAAAACTGTGAGAGAGATAAAGAAGACGCCGCTTGAGCCGCTAAATTTCTAAACATTCCCCTCCTCTTTCTGGATCAGGTTTTCCATCTTCTTCAGGAGTGTCCGTACTGCGTCGTGGTAATAATCGGCCCCTCGATCACTGTCCATTTCCTCCGCAAGCGCCTTAAAATCCACCTGGAAAAGGACACTCCTAGAAAGTCTCCGCATTTCATAGGTAGAAATAGGTGGACAATGGGTTGTCGGTTTGATTCTTGGCGGCAGATTGAATGCTGAAGGGGGCTGTAGTGCATCTTTCAGCGAACGGCGATAAAACGGCGTGCCCCTATTGGTAGCCACATCTTTGCAAAGTTTCTCCCAGTCGATTTGGTCAATTACAGTCTCGACAAGGTTACTAAGTTCAGTGACGGGGAGGGTGTGTGATGAAGTGAAAAGCCGGCGCTTTGTAGGAGGTTCCGAATGTGTGTAGTCCGTCTTTGGCGCAGCATCACTGTCCGAGTCTGACGAGATTGATATAAAGGAGCGCTTTTTGGATGGAGTCTCGCTGGGCGTATCTGAGTTCGCTCGACGACTTCGGATCTCTGAAAGCAGCTTTTGGGTCTTGGGGCTATGGACATTATTGAAAGAGTTAGTGGGGGTAGTTGTGAACTTTTCGGCCTTGGGACCGAATGCCTGACTGGCTGCTGTTTTCTTCTATGCAGTGGCAATTCATACGTTAGTGGATGATTGCGTGGCCATACGGAAGGGAAGAGAGTGAAAGTAACGGGCCTAGCTATGCCAATGGAAATAACGCAGCAAGGTAAATAACTATATAGAGAATGCTAACCTCCTGAGACATTCGTATGATTTCTAGTATTGATGGCAACTCATCATCTAAACCACCGTTGATTAACAGATCAGTCGAAAGCGGTGGCATAGCGGGAGATTGGGCGCCATTAGGCTTCTTGACTGTGGTGGCAGATGCTTCAATGATCCGTCAGTCGCATGCACTTCCACTGTTCTGCCCACCAAACCTTGATGTATACATGCAGAAAGCTTACCGGAGAGCTGTTTGCTGGTGTCGGCGCGCGCGGTCGTCAAACTGTCATTCATCATCTTGGATGGTGGCGCAGCCTGTTTGTTTGTAAAGTCGGCGGTGCGATGAGCAGAAAGAAGGCGACAGTAACTGTGTAAATACTAAATGTGCTGAGCAATCGCATCGTCACATACCCCAAGCACCCAATTTCCATTTTGGCACCTTAACCGCGTAGCAAAGTTTTGTTTCTTTCACATGTGCAGTGTCTAATTGGATACCGTGGTCTATCGGGTTTGCTCCTGTATTCGCATGATTTGGGAGATTGTTCCGTACGTCGCTAGCCCTGAGCATTCTATCCCCGCGTGAGGTGCATATGGAGATTACAGCGTAGAGTTTACGGGGAACAAAATGTAGCACACAGTTCGCTTACGGGTCTCATAACTAGGCGGATGCGGGACGGGAAGAGCCGCTACGCTTGGCTACTTAGCGATACGTTCCTGACGCTTTACCTATTTGGGGCAAACTACATCAATATCCTTTGCGGTACATCAACACAATCCTGTAAAACACTGAAAGGACCTGCAGTCTCCGCAAGGAGAGTCTCCCGTATGCGGGAGGCCAGCTTGTTTGCTTATCTGGAAATAAAACTCCAGGAGAGCACAGATGAGTGGGAGGAAGAGCTCAGTGACATAAATGAGAAAAAGGTGTGCAAGCTGATGGCCGATGAGGCATCTCGGGTGGAGATATTGGAATCCGAAGTCGACAGAGCTCGGAAAGAGAAGGAAGACTTGGCCAAAGCTAGCACCGCTGTGCAAGAAGTAATCTTTTTGTCGGCGGCCACTTGTTCTAAGAAAGCTCCCAGCGTCACCCATCCTAACGTGCACTTTTCTAAGCAATTAGGAAATGACATTTGCGAGTCGCACCAGGGCCAAACCGGCCAAATCTATTCCTAGCCACCGTGTGCAAAAGGCAGGCTCTCTCGTCTCTGCTGCCATCCCGTCGAAACTGCCAGCTCCACAACGTCATCCAAGTCCACTGGCCATTCAACCACCTCCCGCGCCGCGCCCCCCATCTCTATACGACATCCCGGCGTATACTCCCCCACCGGCTCCTCCATCTCTGTACGACATCCCGGAGTATATTCCCCCACCCGCTCCAACCCTGCCCGCTCCCTGGAGATCTAGAGAGCTAGTCCGCCTTAGCAACTTCATCCACGAGTCAGTGGACTGGGCCAAGTTTGCTAGAGAGCAAGGTCGTGGTGTCGAGGATGTCATGAACATGTTCAGCGCCACTTGTCAACTACCGATGTATCAGTTGGATGTTCAGGGAATTAAAAATGCCAAACAGGCGAGAAAGAGGATGGCAGACCTCGAGAAGCAGGCCAGCGCGAGGCCTTAAGGGGCTAAACCTCGAATTCGTGGACGCGATCTCCAGAAAAGCCGGCAGGAACGATCACGAAGAACAGGAGGCAGTGCTTGGAGGGCGCAACGGACATTTCGAGAAGGACGGTTGGGCGTTGATGATGTGGTTGCTGGGTGATTTGTCATCTGCTTTTCGTACGTAGACAGACGGGTTCTCTGTCTGTTGCCGGAGATGTAGGACAGGCGCGACGGTGGCGATTGACAGGACTGGGGGGTTAGGCTTTGTATTCCTCGGACTTGTCTCTTTTCATGTAACTACATCACCGCTTGCGACTCCAATGGCATCCGTTTACTAGAGTTCGCTAGCTTCATTTGGCGATTTGCTGCTTGTACAATCTTTAGTACGTGGTATGTTCTCTCCAGCGTAAAGCAGGCTACTTAGTCTAGTCTTGAAGGGGTGGGTGCTCTTCCTCGTCCTGACCTTAACCTAGATAGTCCTCCCTGGTACTATTGTTAGCCTTGGGCCACTTGGATTCGTTCGACCGTAGTGTCACTATGACAGTTCGGCCTTCTCACTCACCAACTGCTCGGCCTGTCCAATCTCACAAACAGATCCCACTAAACGGAAGCTAATCGGAAATATTTCACGCCTCAAACCCTCTCCAGGGAGCAATGTCTCGGGCAGTGCAGCGGCTCAACCATCTTCCCGTTGTTCGAAAGCCATAATACAGTCATGATAATCGGCCCGCCTGTCATCAATAAGGTAATCCCATTACCGCATTACTGTGCTCCAACCTCCTTTCTTGCTAATATCATTTGCCGTAAATGACCCAACTCTGCTCAAAAAGTTAAAAAATAGTAAATTAGGCACGATGCTCATTCACCTCAAGGACCGTATTGCTTCACAACAACGCGAACCCTCCCCCGTAACAGCACCACTATTGCTCTCTCATATTTTATTTCGCAACAAAAATCCCTCCAACTCCCTTCCAACATTCCCAGCATCCATAACATATGACTGGTATGTTAAATACAACACTACCGCGAGGCTCTTCGTCTCAGACTGAGTAAGAAAGAGGCGAAGGCGTGTGCCTTGCCGAAGGGAGACCTCTTCGTAATACAGGAAAACAGGGAGGAATATTCCATATATCTCGGCGGTAGTCGGCCAAATTTCGGAGCGAGATGTTCCAGCGCCGAACTAACAACACCTGCGAAGCCTAGAGATGTGTCATTGATCTCTCTGCACGGAAGCAGGAGATCTTGATTAGGTTGAAAACCAGATAGGATATAAATGAATAGCTTCGTTCTGGGGTAGGCATTGCGGGAGAAAAAAAAATAACACTATTAGAAATTTTCCGAGAATATCTAAAACATACTCCATCGCGTTGAGAAACGACATCACGGCTGCCCAGCCTTCCTCTACATTCTCCACGGCAGTTCAAGAAAGAAGCCTACGCGCTATCCGGCGAGCAATATAGCAACTACCGAAAAATATATCCCGCCGGTACAACGAATGCACACACAGACAAACGCAACTCACCCGTTAATGCGTTACTGTGATCACCCGAAGCCCCAACTCAATGGTCTCGCCTCATTCCCTGGCCGCAGCACGATCGCCCATCCGCCTCTGCACATACGTTATCTGGCCATCCCCATCCCCAGCCTCAGAACGACTAAAGACCGGGCTCCTCGTCTGAAAGCTGGCTGAACAAGGGGTTGGGGTTGTATGTACCTTCTCTTCTAGGAGCGGGAGCAATTTTTCCACCTCCCGCGCCTGTCGACCAGATATGTCAGATGTTCAGAGAAGCTCTCAGGCTAAATGACCAGGGAAATCTTCCAGAGTGATAATGTGGCCACCATCTTAGACGGAGGGATGAAGCACAGATCTCACACGGACTGGTGGGGCATTTTTTATAAAGTTAATCAAAGGAGCAGGAGGGGGGAGCACCCCACAAAACAACGACGATTATGCATACGCAGCATAGAGGAGTGCGGACGGGACACAAGGGGGTCTGAGGGGTTTGATCAGAGGCGAAGGGGTGCAAAAGCAACAAGCGAGGGCAAGGGCTGTGCGCACACGGACCTTCAGGGGATCCCCTCACCCTCATCCGTTTTTCTCTTCTGGGCCACGGAGAATGTAGAAAGAGGCCACTCGAATCAAAAGAGAAGGGAAATGCTGGTAGTTCTCTCGTTTGCGTGTGATGTTTCGAGCCATGCATCGTAGTGCCCGTGCGAGTGCATTGGCCACGGACAGTTGAACCGAGCGACCTCTTTTGGTGCATGGTACGGAGTACTTGCGCCTGAATACAAAATCGCTGACGAGGGAAGCTGAATCGAATAGGATGGGGCACGAATACGGATTTAATTTATCCGACTGTGAAATGACTCGCTGTTGCTGGGTTTTTGAAGATAGCCTACGTATGTATATTTGTTCAGTAGGAATATATGTTGTACTCTAGGTGGATGAGGTGTAAGCTGACCAGGGCTTAACAAGAAACTACCCGCGCTTTTCACACAGAGTGTAACGTATGGACAGCACAATCAATCGGGGGATTGGGAACAAATTGATAGCAGGAAGTCCAAACCGCGCAAGTGCGGCCCCGGTTCCCACGCCGAAAAGACCAGCTCTCTCAGTCTCTTCCTTAAACGACAGTAAAGACGGGGGCAGGGTTTCGCCAAGAAGAGTCACCGCACGAGCGACGGCGCGCGGGAGAAAGCCAATCTACCAGGCGAAGATAACTTATCGAGAAAATTCATTCATTTATTCATGCTCTAAGACGCCCTCCTGCCACGTTCTTTGGACGTCGCTCTTGTATCTAAAACTCGCACTGTCAAAGATTAGTGGAGATCACCCCGTCGTCGAAATCGGCATAGCGTGCCAAGCATCTCGATCCGTTGCGCGATGCGTGGCTCTGAGATGATTCGAACGCACGCGTCAGCCTTATCCCCACTTCGCTCGAAACCTGGGTCTCGACTAGGCATGTAATCCGTCGGCAAACGTGTGGCCTGCATGGCGTACCTAGATTTCACACGGAGATTTAGCGCACAGTCCTCTATTTGACCCCGTCTCTGCTAACGAGAAAAGAAAAACGAGCCCGCTCGGACGTGCGGGAAGAGAAGATCACTAACTGCTAGTGCATAGGCGCCTCAATCTACTGCGTAGAACCGACTAATGAACATCATCACTGTCGCGGCCATGTCGCGATGAATGGGTAATCTAATTGAGTTTTCTAAGCATGCTCCTTGCTTCAAACCAAAACTAATTTGTTAGTAGGCCGGTGCGAAGAACTGTGCCCAGGTCATGCAAGAGGAAGTGTGGGCACGCACTGTTGGTGTCTGCCAATGCCGGTACGGCCGAGAAAAAGGGAACAAAATAATAGTCGTCAAAATGTTTACTGCGTCTAGCATGTGTCCCAAGCTTCTGGATGTGCTATTTCCTATGCATGACGTGATAAAGGCAGAGGGATACGTCTGTCCGTTGAAGTTTTACTACTTTAATTATCTTATTTTTTTTTTAACATGCCCATAGTATCCAAACCCCTTATCCGTCATAACCCCCACCCGTCACGAATCCACAGAAACCGACGGATACGCGTAAGGAGGGTTGCGGAGGGCCGGGGTATCACAACAAAGCAAACACCCATAATGTACAAGGCCATAGTCTTGCGACAGAAGAAGAAAACGGGTAGAATCTAGTCTGCTTCTCTGAGCTTTGATGTAAAACGAGACAAGGGAGGCGCACGTTGTACCAACGAGAGTTATCCACCTTTCTCCACAATAGAAAAAGAAAAGACCCATATGTACGGAGGCGACAAAGCAACCTTGCCCTGAAAAGGGTACATATAATTCTCCTAGGAAGGAAGAATCGGGAGAGGATAGCAAAATAAATACGGCGTAGACGAAAAAAAGCTCCCAGGGGAATATCCGTGAAGTAAAAACGCGTTGATCCCATGCCGCCTGTTTTACGCCTTTTACTCTCGTTTCGTAAAATTACAGATCCAGTGTGAAAGCAGTAAAGGCCAGACCTGACTGTTGGAGGAAACTCCTAGACGACCGCTAAATCACTAGACAGAATACCAGGCTTGAAACTGAGTCTTAGTCGTGGGCAAAGGAACGTTGCGATTCCGACTCGAAATCTTTACTACGGCTGTGAAGGTGTATGCCTGGAGAATGCGGCGAGTGCAAATCTGCTGAGTCTCTCTTCAACGCAGTAGATTGAGTCATAACCTCTCCGTTGAGTTGTAGCCATAGCTTGCGGCAAGCAGGTAGCGAGGTGGTGAAGTAGATGAGTCCATTCCAGAAGCCTTGAAGCGGCAAGACGAATGAGGCGATGAAGTTTAGTGGGTAGTTTGGTTTCAAAGGGTGAACGATTGAGTAAACTCGGTTTACGCTTGAAGGAACCTGTACTTGGGCGGTTAAATATGTATTCATAGAGATTTGCATCGGCTATTCAAGGATTAACATACCCAGGTAATCAAGAGGGCGACGAAGAAGAGGAAGGCAATACGAGTGTAACCCCACGCCGCTGTATTAGCGTCCATTGTGGTTCGGGCTCGTTCAAGTCCAGTTCGTGAGCCTGTCTTGTTTCCCGACTCAATCGTAATCGAATACTCCATGTAGTTGCGGTTGTGGGGCGTGACTCTCATTCCATCGTTTCCCGCCTTTAAGGCCTCCTCTGATCCATTCCGGGATTCCACAGGCTCGCTCGTAACCTCGATCTTGGTGGTCTTCGTGCTCACAAATGGATTCTCTGGGATTTCGAGAGGTCCGGGATGTGAAAAGAATCGAAGTTGGCGCCGTTTCTGATAAATCTCTACTCCGGCACGAACATAGATGCAGATTGTGATCAAGACCACGATCCAGACTGGGCCGTAGAAGGTAGCCACTCGTAGAATATCCCATTGAGGAGTTACCCAGCACCAGAGCTAAAGATAAAGTCAACAAGAGTAGCTGCTTCCATTGCGCATATCGACGTACAGTAGCCGGACCATAAATCTTTCCCCTCCCAGGCCCACCATCAATGAAACAACTGTTAATGTTGAGGTTAGTACCGTGCAGCTATTGTTTTGGGCATCCATTGGTGTACTCACTAAGCCATCGCAGGAATGAAAGGAAGCCCATAGCAGATAATGAAGTACTTCCACTCCATCTTCTTCAGTTGAGCGGCGGAGTACTTCTTAAAGAAAGTAAGGTAAACGTTGCAGGCCATCGCCAATGTCCAGAGTGAGTCGGCGGGCATGAACCTGGATGAATATTAGCTTGAAGCGCATCGCAATTGCACTTCTTGGAGTTCAGTAACGTACATCTGAATGAGGAAAGCCTGTGTCTGGCACAAGGCCGAGTTCGATCCAGCTTGAATTCCAGACCTCGATATCATCGTCGCGACGTTGGTGATGATATTCCCAAACGAGGCGTAGAAGACGAGACGATTAATCGGCTTGTGAAATTCGTTAGACATAAGGAAGGTTATGATGATGAATCCCGTTCCGAACAGTGAGAAGACCGAGGTAACCCTTTGCGTAAATCATTGTTAGCACAGGGTTCGTTAGTTCATTCCGCGCTGCGGTAAAATCGAGTCAGGCCGAGGTCCGGTGCACATCTTGCACAGTTTAACAGAGCACGGAACAGAACGTTATTTACCTCTCCGTAACCGATATGGCCTCCAGCTGAGTTTCGGAGAACGCCATGATACCGGGCGAGTTCGGTGGTTGAAGTGGGGCGGTTGAGGGCGATGTTAGTTTTCCAAAGGTCTCGCCAAAGTCGATGTGATGTTGTACTTCTGTGCGTGTCTGGACGACCGGAGACCTATAAGGCCTCGACGATGGTAAACTGGCTAAATTGCCCAAGCGAACGTGACGCTGACAGTACCGCGTATGTTTAGCAAAGCTCGCATGCCGGCTTCGAGTTCAAGTACTGCTAACAGGACCACGAAACACAAGAAACACTGTAGCACGAGAAAGTCACGGACAACCAAGAGGGGTCTGATCGGGTTGAAGACCAAAACTCAAGGCTGAAAAAAATGGGGTGCGGGATCGCCAATATAAAGCTTGAGCCCCCGAAAGAAATCTGGGATGTTCTGGGATGGAGTTGCATGCCCGTCATCCCCACCCCTCCCCCGGTTCACCAGGGGGACGTACCCTAGCACGTTCCCATTAGGTCAACGCCTTCACTAACCAGCATGCGTCGGCTTCCGATAGGATTCTGGGGGCAGGTGATTCGGGCTATGCATATGGCTGACATGGTGCATCAAAGGTCGCAACAAGCCTCATCCATCCACACAAATCCCTGAAATCTCATTTGGAAAGACTGCACAACCAATTCGAACGGCGGGATCTGGAAGCGGGTGTGTCCGCCGAGATGCGCCTGTTAGATGCCCCAGCATCTAGCCAGCTTACGTGCAGCATGCAAAGTAGGCAGTCCCAGACGACCGGCAAGTCGACAAATTGGTTATCGGGGCATCTGGAGCAATGAGGAGACTGCCACGGCGCCACTTCCAACCTCCGCTCAAGGCAACACTCCAAAGATATCCAAGAATACTTTCTCATGTTTGCTGGCAGAGTAACGTGCATTGGAGGCGCCTTCACTCAATTTTGCTGCAGTTTCCATTAGAGTTATCCTGTATGCGACGACGGCGTACGTCTGCCCATATCCGATTTTTGCTGCCATGTCCCCGACGTAAGGTTTCCCACTATTCTATCTTTGGCCTATCCCGATACGGATCTTTCCAAACGACCCAAATTTACTTCCCCTCCACCGCCTCGCTTGGTAGCGTTCGGCTCAGGCTGGCTGTCATTCTCTCGGAGGTATGGACCAGATTTTCTTCTTTTAGGCGGCCTGTGGATTAGACTATCCCGCATCTCAGGGCCGTCGGTTGCTAGAGAACAGGTCGATCCCCGAATAATGCATGCAGTAGGCATTGAGCCGCGAAAATTGAATCGTCTTACTTCAAGACAAGACATTCTCACAAGACCTTCAAGCCACACCATTGAATACATATGCGTGCGGAATACGGAGCAGATACAGATGAAATGGTTCAGACGAGACACACAGTGCGGATGGAGATTGCTCAGTGGTCGCCGCTCACTGTCCCGGCTGAATTTCCGGGCACAGACCAAGATCTCGCCGCCCAGGCTAGGTTTCATGAGTGACCCTTCAAAATACGGTGTATCTACCTCTAAGCGACCCGTCCCCACCGAGGCGGATAGGAGAAAAACGAATTTTCTACGGGGTGTTGGGCGTTTTGACGTTTCGACGAAGGAAAGAAGAAGTAGAATGGCCAGCAGCATCAGCGACTTTACTTTCTCAGCCAAGAAAGAGGCGAACGCGCAACACCAGAGTAGGTTCGCATCTCTTCTACGGTGCATATGTGATTCTTCTCCGTCCACCAGTGACATATCTTGCCTTGTTTCCCGTAGGTTTACATGCAGAGCAATGTGATTGGGGAGGGTTGGGTCTAAGTGCCATCGTTGGAATTCTTTTCTCCGACTCGACCATTTCGCAAGCGGACTGACACTAAACTGCGGGGGTTCAAACGCGCTTGCACAGAACCATCACTGCTTGCTTATGAGATCGACACACTGGCCATTTATTCGATGTTTACACTAGTAACAGAAGCCGCTGACGCAACTCGGTAGTCTGGCTTAATAACCCCACACTCATCAGTTCGCAGAACAAGCAAGTAAACTACCGTGAGAACACTATGCAGTGTCTGTGACGGGGTGCGAGGAAAATGACGTGTTGGGCATCAATGACCGCACTGATGAATTATCAGAAACCACTGTTCATCACAAACCGGTTCAAGCACGAAAATTCAAGGGGGTAGTGTAATTATCCCTGGGATAAGTTTCGAACCGAGGTGAATTTTTGCAGGATTAAGGAACCGTTAAAATTGCTGTACAACAATTATTTCAAGGTCAAATTAGAATGTAAATAGTACAAAATGCTTGTAGAGCACAGGCAATTCAGAAAAGTATAGTACATATAATCTACCACTTAGTATGATTACCTTTTACCTTTCTGCAAGCCTTAATTCTCTCAAGTATATAAGAAATTATATTATTAAAATGCTTTACACTGTCATGAATATCCTGAGTTTACCAGAATAATACTATAAATATGAGAGTGGCATTTTTTACCATTGAATTAAGTCGTAATTCTATAGGATTAAGAATGATACACATAACTCAGTAAAGATAAATTAAATACAAAGATAAACAGCACTTGCTAAAAGTAAGTAAGGGCTAAAGCAAAATCTATGCGATCAGTGTGCTTATGTCATGGACATCCTAAGCCTCAACAGAAATGCCACAGACATAGAAGTGACACTGAAACCATTGGACCGAATCACTAGCCTGTAAAATATAAACAGCTCGAATAGCTCGACAAGGATGAGCTGAATATGAGGATGAATGGCACTTACCGTGGATAAGTGGGGGCCAAAGCAGGGGTTTGCACAATTAGCTCTCTCAGCACTAAGAGTGCAACCTGTGACAACTTAAATAAATCACTCATACTCTAGTCAAGGCAGTGACCTCAGCCAGTCACACGACTGTCAAGTGATCTAGTCAGGAAGTGACCAGCCAACAGAAATCACCATGATCTACGGACAAGGAACTGTTGGTCATAGGTGAAGGACCAGAAGAGCTGAAGAACACTTAATAGCTGAAGAACACGTTAGCTGAGTGTAGTGGGCAGTTCGGGTATAGATGGAGAGTTATGAGTCATGATGACTTAGGTTTCATTATTGAACTTGGTGGGAGTCAAGTATGAGTCACACTGAGGAAAGAACACCTCAAGTGGTATAAGTCGCATGTTGGCAGGTGGCTAGGAGATCAGTGAAGAGGTAGCTATAAATATAGCATTGGAGTCTTAGGGAAAGCATCTTTTCTTTTCTCTTCACTAAGTATCTTATTAGTTTAGCCATATAAGCTTCGTACCAAGAATCATTGCCCAAGATATCATTCAATATAGTTACAGCAAGAATGTTTTGCTATCTCAGTATATGGAACGAACATACCTGTCCTACGGTAACTCTAGAGTTACCTCATTATATACCTAAACATCAAGACAAACTAGAAGATGAGACCTCATTGGAGTCAGATCGTCATATCTCAATACTAAGAATACAATCCATAGTAACTCAATAAAACATTTTGTCAGGGCCAGCCTTAAAGCCAGCTCTTTTCGGATTGCTAAAACAGTGTAGACAACGTCAGGCCAAACACCGAGCGCTATCGCAGTGATATCACAAGGCTCAAGGATAAGGGTCAATAGTATATAGAGTCTCCATAATACTATGTGCGATGGACTGAATTCCAATGGCTTGAGAACATTGATTTCTAGTATAGAACTAATCACTGCTCCTGAGAGAAGCAGCCTTGTAGATTTACATATACACGCTTGTCGGCACGCTAACCACATATGATGCGATGGTGTACTGTCATCAAGCTGCAACTGCAGTCCTCGCCCTTTAGGGCTTCACGTTATACATTTATACTCTGATCAAGATAGTAACCCTAGCTAACTATATAAATACTAAGTAACTTAATCAAGAAATAACCAATCATTATATCACAAACATCCCAAGCCTTATTAGAAACGTTATGAATATGAGAGTAGCACTAGAACCATTAAACTGAATCATGAACCTATAGGGTTAAGAGTGGCATGTACGACTCAGCAAGGATAATCTAAATATGAGATAGACAGTATTTGTCATAGGTAGGTGAGAGCCAGAGAAGAGGTTTACGCAATCAGCGCTCTCAGCGCTGAGAGTGTAACTCGCGGCAACTCAATAAATTACCTACACCTTGGTTAAGGCAATGACCTCAGCTAGCCACATGACTACTAAGTGACTTGGCTAGGAAGCAACCGGCCAACAAGAACCACCATAACTTACGGACGTTGAATCGTTAGCTAGAAGAGAAGAACTAAAAGAGCTAAAAGATACTTAGTAGCTAAAAGATATGTTAACTAGATATAGTAGGCAGCTTAGGTAGAGATAAAGAATTATAAGTCATAATGACTCAGGTTTTATTATTGGACTCAGCGTAAGTCAGTTGAGAGTCACACCATAGAAAGAACACATCAAGTGGTATGAGTTACTTATTAGCAAGTAGCCAAGAGATCAATAAAGAGATAGCTATAAATATGATGTTGGAATCTTAGGGAAAGCGATTTTCCTTCCCTCTTCACTAAATGTCTTATTAGTTTAGCAATATAGCTTCGTACCAAAAATTATCGCCCAAGATATTTTTTAATATAAATTGCAGTAGGACCATTTCACTATCTCAGTATACAGAACCAATATATCTGTTCTACAATCATCTTGAAAATATCTTGCCATATGCCTGATATCAAGACAAATTAGAAGACATGACCTTATCAGAGTCAGATCGTCACACATTAAAAACTTTATAGACTATAGAACCCTGAACTATTAGATGTGGAAAGAGAATCAAGAGAGCTAAAATATACTTGACAGCTAAAGAACATGTTAGCTAAATATAGTAGACAACTCAAATATTGACAAGAAGTTATAAATTATAACAACTGAAGTTTCATTATTAGACTTAATACAAGTTATGTTGTAAGTCACATCAAAAGATATATATATCAAGTAGTATAAATTACTTATTGGCAAGCAATTAAGAAGTTAGTAAAGAAGCAACTATAAATATTATATTAAAGTTTCAGGAAAAGTATCTTTTCTTCCTTCTCTACTAAATGTCTTATTAATTTAGTAATTAAGTTTTGTACCAAGAATTATTATCTAAGATATTATTTAATATAATTGTAGTAAAACTATTTTGCTATCTCTGTATACAGGACTAATATAACTGTCTTATAGTTATCTTACAAACTCTTTACCACTTTAATAATCTGACTTCTATAAGGTCTTATCTTTTAATTTATTTTGAGCATTTAGATATGTAGTGAGAGATTTATAAGGTAACTTTAAAATAATTATATTAGTTCTGTATACTAAGATAGTAAAACAGTTCTACTATAACTATATTAGATGATATCTTGGGTAATAGTTTTTGATATAAAGCTTAATTTCTAAATTAACAAGATATTTAGTGAAAAGGGAAGAAAAGACACTTTCTCTAAAATTCTAATGTAGTATTTATAGTTAACTTTTTATTGACTTCTTGACTATCTACTAATAAATAACTTATATCATTTAATATATATACTTCTTAATATAATCTACAATATAGCTCACATTGAGTTCAATAATGAAATCTGAGTCATCGTAAATCATAACTCTTTATTTATGTTTGAGTTACTTACTATACTTAGTTGATATGTTTTTCTATTGCCAAGTATCTTTTAACTCTTTTAGTTCTTCTTTTATATTTAATAATTTGAGGTTTTATAGTTTGAAAAGTTCTTAGTAATTAGTTGTTTTCTAATTGGGTATCATGAACATCTCTGTGACGATCTGACTTCGATGAGGTCTCGTCTCTTAGTTTGTCTTAGTATTTAGGTACATGGTGTGGTATTCTGATAGTGACTGTGAGACAAGTATGTCAGTCCCATATACTGAGATAGCGAAACAGTCCTGCTGTAACTATATCAAAAGATATCTTTGGGGGATAATTCTTGATATGAAGCTTATATTACTAAACTAATAAGATTTTTAGTGAAGAGGAAAGGAAAGACGCTTTCCCTAAGATTCTAATGCTATATTTATAGCTATCTTTTCACTGATCTCTTGGCTACCTGCCAACAGGTAACCTATACCAATTAAGATATTCTCTCCTTGGTGTGACTCACACCTGACTTACACTAAATCCATTAATGAAATCTGAGTTATCACAACTCATAACTCTCTATCCATACTCGAGCAGCTCACTACATCCAGCTAACGTATTCTTCAGTTGCCAAGTGTTCTTCAGCTCTCCTGGTACTTCTCTCACGACCACAGTTCCTCGTCTATAGATCATGGTGGTTTTAGTTAGCCGATTGTTTCCTAGCTAAATTACTTGGCAGTTGTGTAGTGTGACGATCTGACTTTGAGAAGATCTCGTCTCTTAGTTTGTCTTGGTGTTCAGGTATATAGCATGATGTTCTTTGGGTGATCGTGAGACAAGTATATTAGTCTCGTATACTGAGATAGCAAAAAGGTCCTACTACAACTATATCGAAAGATATCTTGGGCGATGATTCCTGGTACGAAGCTTACATTGCTAAACTAACAAGACTTTTAGTGAAGAGGAAAGGAAAGATGCTTTTCCTGAGACTCCAACGCTATATTTATAGTTGCCTCTTCACTGACCTCTTGACTACCTGCCAACAAGTAACTCGTACCACTTAGAGTATTCTTTCCTCAGCGTGACTCACACTTGACTTACGTCGAGTCCAATAATGAAACCTGAGTCGTTATGACTTATAACTCTCCATCCATACTCAAGCTACTTACTACACCCAGCTGACGTGTTCTTCAGCTGCCAAGTGTTTCTCAACTCTTTTGGTTCTTTACCTATGGCTAACAGTTCTTCATCTGTAGATTGTGGTATTTTCTGTTTCTGGCTGGACTTCTTGGCGGTGGCGTGACTGGCTGAGGTCGTTGCCTTAACAGGGGTATGAGTGATTTATTGATTTGCCGCAGGTCACACTGATTGCGCAAACCCCTGTTCCGGCCCCCATATTCCCACGGCAAGTGCCACTCGTCCTCGTATTCAGTTCATCCTTAACGAGCCGTTTGAGGCATCCATATCCTGTAGGCTAGCGATCCGATTTAATGGTTCCAGCGTCACTCCTGTGTCCATAGTATTTCTGATGAGGCTCGGGATGTCTGTGATACATGTCCTATAAATTTATAATCCGGTCTAATGATTCTAGTGCCACTCCCATATCCATGGTATTCCTGTTGAGGTTTGGGATATCGGTGACATTCAGACCTCACTGTCAGGGCCAGCCCTAAAGCCAGCCCTTTTTGGATTGCTAAAACAGCATGGACGACATCGGGCCGAACGTCAAGTACTATTACAACAACGTCACGAGGCTCAAAGATAAAGATCAACGATTTGTGGAGGTTCTGCAATGTTATGTGTGATGAACTGAATTCCAATGGCTTAAGAATGTCGATTTCTAATGTAAAACTAATTGCTGCTTCTGGGAGAAGCAGTCTCGTGGATTTACATATATGTGCCTTTTGACACACTAACTACATGTGATGCGACAGCGCACCACCGCCGAGCTGCAACTGCAGTCCTCACCCCTTAGGGCTCCGCGTTATACCTACTTACCTACAGCAAGTACTGTCCATCCTCGTATTTAGTTTATCCTTGCTAAGCTGTACATGTGTCATGAACAACCCGAGCCTCATCAGGAACGCTATGGATACAGGAGTGGCACTGGAACTATTGGACCAAATTGCAAACCTATAGGACATGGATGGCACAGACGGCTCGGCAAGGATGAACCAAATACAAGGATGAGCAGTACTTGCCGTGGGAACATAGAGGCTGGAACAAGGGTTCGCACAATCAGTGCCCTCAGCGCTAGGAGCGCAACTTGTGGCAGCTTAATAAATTACCCACATCCCTGTCAAGGCAACAACCTCAGCCAGCCACAGTACTGCCAAGGAGTCTAGTAAGGAAGCAACTGACCAACAGGAACCACCATGACCTACGAACGGAGAATCGTTGGTCGTGAATGACAGACTAAAAGAGCTGAGAAACACTTGGCAGCTGAAGGACACGTCAGCTAGGTATAGTGGGCAGCTCAGGTATAGATGAAAAGTATAAGTCGTGATGACTCGAGTTTTATTAGTAGACTTGGCGTGAGTCAGATATGAGTCACGCTGAGAGAAAAGCACCCCAAATGGTATGAGTCGCCTGTTGGCAGGTAGCCAAGAGATCAGTGAAGAGGCAGCTATAAATATAGTGTTGAAATCTCAGGGAAAGTGTCTTTCCTTTCCTCTTCACTGAAAGTCTTGTTAGTTTAGCAATATAAGCTTTGTACCAAGAATCATCGCCTAAGATATCTTTTGATATAAGTTGTAGTAAGACCGTTTCGCTATCCCAGTATAAGAGACAAACATACTTGTCTCACAGTCACCTAAAGAACGCCACGCCGTATATCTGAACACTAAGACAAATTAGGAGACGAGACCTCATCGGAGTTAGATCGTCACAACATGCCATTCCTAATCTTATAGATCCACAATCTGGTTCAATGGTATCCACACTGCTTCTGTGTCTGTGGCATTCTTAACAAGGCTCAAGATATTCATGATAATAAAGTCCAGAACTATTAGGTATAAATGAAAGATTAAGGAAAATAAAAGACACTTGATAGTTGAAAGATACATTAGCTAAGTATAGTGAGTAGCTGAGACATATGTAAAGGATTACAAGTTATGATGACTTAGGTTCCATTATTGGACTCAAGATGAGTTATATTATAAGTTATACCAAAAGATATTGTCACAGACATCCCAAGCCTCATCAGAAATACTATGGACACAGGAGTAGTGCTGCTACCATTGGATCAGATCGTGGACCTATAAGGTTAAGGACAGTATACATAGCTCAGTAAAGATGATCCGAATATAAGAATGGATGGCACTTGCCATGAGTAGATAGGGGCCGGAGCAAGGGTCTATATAATCAACGCTCTTAGCACTAAAAGCATGACCTGCAGCAACTCAATAAATTACCTACACCCTGATTAAGGCAATGATCTCAACCAGTAACACTACTGCCAAGCAGTCTAGCTAGGAAGTAACTAGCCAACAAGAATTACCACGACCTACAGATGTCAAACTATTGGTCGTAAGAGAAAGACTGGGAGAGCTGAAGGACACTTGGTAGCTGAAAGACATATCAGCTAGGTGTAGCAGACAGCTTAGGTATAGAGGGAGAGTTGTAAGTTACGATGACTTAGGTTTCATTATTGAACTTGGCATGAGTCAGATGTGAGTCATACCAAAGAAAGAACATATCAAGTGATATAAGTCATTTATTGGCAGGTGGCTAAGAGATCAGTGAAGTAGCAGCTATAAGTATATCATTGAAATCTTAAAAAAAGTATCTTTTCTTCCTTCTTCATTAAATATTTTGTTAGTTTAACAATATAAGCTTTGTACCAAGAATCATCGCTTAAGATATTTTTTGATATAGTTGCAGTAGGACCGTTTTACTATCTCAGTATACGGGACCAACATATCTGTCCCACGGTCACCCTAAAAATGCCCTATTGTGTACTTAAATATTAAGATAAACTGGAAGACGAAACCTTATTAAAGTCAGATTATCATAAATATGCACACCAAGTAATCTAAGTTGCCTATTAACAGATGGCTATAAATACTGCATTGTGATTTCAGGGAAAGTATCTTTTCTTCCCTCTTTATTGAATATTTTGATAATTTAATAATTAAGCTTCGTACCAAGAATTACTGCCTCAAGATATCTTTTAATATATTTGTAGCAAAACTGTTTCATTATCACAGTATACAAGACCAATATGACTGTTTTATAGTTACCCTATAAACATCTTGCTACATACTTGAATTCTCAAGACAAACTAGAAAACTCTATCAATGTTAAATTGTAACAGTGAAATTGCAACTCAATCTAATAGTAAACAGCATTACTTCTGTATTTAAGGTATTATCATGATAGAGCTTAAAATGTTTATAACAGTTATGTATCTGAACACTTAAGATAAACTAGAAAATAAAACTTCATTGAAGTTAGATTATTTGTCACAAATATTCCAAACTTTATTAAGAACACCATAGATGTAAGAGTGATACTGTTTTTATTGAACTAGATTGCAGTTCGATAAGGTTAAAGATAGCATACATAGCTTAGCAAGAATAAACTAAATATAAGAATAGATGGTACTTACCATAAGTAAGTGGAGTCTAAGGCAGGGTTTGTACAATTAGTACAACTTACAGCAAACTCAATAAATTACCTATACCCCAATTAAGGCAATAACTTTAGCTAACTATATGACTACTAAATAACTTAACTAGAAAGTGATCAACCAATAGAAATTACTATGACCCACAGATACAGAACTATTAGTTGTGAAAGTAAGATCAAGAGAGCTGAAGAATACTTGATAGCTGAAAGACACGTTAGCTAGATATAGTAGATAGCTTAGGCATAGACAGAGATTTATGAGTCATAGTAACTTAGGTTTTATTATTGAACTCAGCATAAGTCAAGTGTGAGTCATACCACAGAAAGAACATATCAAGTAGTATAAGTCATCCGTTGGCAAGTAGCTAAGAGATCAGTAAAGAGACAACTATAAATTCTATATTAGAATCTCAGGGAAAGTGTCTTTTCTTCCTTCTTTACTGAATATCTTTTTAGTTTAGTAATAAAGCTCTATACTAAGAATTATCACTTATAGATATCTTTTAATATAAGTTGCAGTAAAACCACTTCACTATCTCAGTATACAGAATCAACATAACTGTTTCACAGTCATCTTAAGAGCACCTCACTACATATCTGAATACTTAAATAAATTAGAAGACAAGACTTTATCAGAGTCAGATTGTCACAGCCACAGACACAGAAATAATGCAAAAACTATTTTAAGTTATATATACTATCTTCAATTCTGTAAAGTGATGATTTGATTTAATAGTAAATAGTATTACTTTCATATCTGTGGTATTATTCTAATAAAACTCAAGATATTAGTGACAGTCTATAGTATCTTACAAACTGGAGTCTAAAATATCTATAACAAAAACTTAAATTACTTTATAACTTATACTTCTTTTATTTCTATACTATCACTGTATAATTCATTACTCCTAACTAATATGTCCCTCAACTATCTTAGCTAATTAAAAATCTGTTAGCTCTTCTTTATAGTTATTTCTAGTTAATTCTTGACTAAAGGTCTTTGTAGTTTGTTAGTTACTACTTGTACTACTCCCTTGGCATTTATGATAACTAGATGAATTTATTAAGAGTTACCTGATTGGGATATTATCTTATATTTTTTAATTACTATACATAATGTGCAGTATGTAGTATACAGGCTTAATAACCTATACTTTATCGCTTTAAGTATTAAACCCTCAATAAGTTTTACTATTACTTATATTTAGTAATTAACTTTTTCAATTATATACTATACTCAATAAAACTTTATTTATGATCCAGTTCAATAGTTTTTACACTATTTCTGTGTCTATAGTATTTTATATATTAAGGCTTGCCCTAAAGCCAAATTTTTCAGATTACTAAAACAGTATAAACAATATCAAGTTAAATGCCAAGCATAGTTACAGTAACATTATAAGGCTTTTAAGATTAGGGTAATAAAGATATAAAGCTTTGTATTACTTTATATAATAGGATTAATTTTTAATAGTAAAACTAATTGTAGAACTAATTATTACTTCTATAGTAATGAAGGTTTCAGATATTATAAAATAGGCGATATTAATATATATTACTTAAACTTGGGTATTCTCGATAACTTAATTTATAAATGAGGTCTTCTTATTGCTGGAAACCAGAATTATTTCCCAACTGAGATTTAACAAAGTAGTGTATAATTATATCTTTCGATATTTTAGATGATAAAACTTAGTTACTAAATAACAAACTTTTAAATAATATATTTAATGAAGAGAAAAGGAAAACACTTTTTGTTACTCTTTAGGTGCTCTTTATAGCAACTCTTTATCAAGTTTTGACTACCTACTATTGAGTAGTTATATACCACATTACAGTTACGTTAAAGTATAACTTATAATCTAAATTTCAAATAAGAAAACTTAAGTCACTGTATAACTTATACTCTTTTTCCCTTTGTATAATTACTGCATGACTTACTACTCTTAACTGACATATTTCTCAACTACCTTAGCTGGTCAGGGATCTATCAACTTGTTTTTCTAAATCGCTTTTAATTAATCCTTAGTTAGAAGCCTTTATAGTTCATTAGTTATTTCTCATATGATTCTCTTAACGTTATAGTGGCTGACTAAGTCTGTTAAGTGAAGACTGCCTAACTAAGATATTGTCCTATATTTCTCAGTTGCCATATATAGTATGTAGTATATAAACTTGACAGCTTACATGCTACTACTATAGGCCTTATATTTTAATAAGTCTTATTACTGTTTATATTTGGTAACTAACTCTTTTAGTCATATGCTATACTTAATAGAGCTTTGTTCATAATTTGATCTAATTGTTTCTGCACTACTTCTATGTTCATAGCATTTTATAGCTTAAGGCTCAAAATTTTCATGATAACTTCTTTCAGAAGTAGCCTTCTATGTATATATGATAGAAAAAAAATTATGTGTCTCTTGCTACATTAACTATATGTAGCGTGATAGCATGTTGCTGCCAAGCTATAACTATAGTTCTTGTCTCTTAAAGTTTTATATTATATTATAGTTTAAGGCTTAAGATATTTATAATACTTGTATTCTATTACTTTAAATACCTTAATAAATTTCTTAGCCATAAATCATACTTAATGAAATCTTGTTCATAATCCAATTCAATAGTTTCTATGCCACTTCTGTATTCATAACTTAAAACTTAGTATGTTTGTAACAAATACTGTTAAGTTTAAGTAATTAGTACCAGTACTACCTATTAAATGATATTCAGAGCCTCTACTGTTACAGCTATAGTCCCACATTTTTAAAGCCTCTAAGAAGCAGAAAGGGGAGTTCTTTGCCAGAATTGGTCTGAAAAGATTTTCTTACACTAAGAAATCGTGGTGTAACGAAACTTTATGACGCAATATTTACTAGTACCAATGTTGGTAGCGATTTGCGAGCAAGGAAGACCGGCTTTCCGTAAGTGTATCACAGCGCAAGCACGACGAGTGGTTATGTAGCTATAGTCTTGCATTCTCGAAGTCTATTACAAGCGGAAAGAGGAGCTCCTCGCAAGAATTGACCTGAAAGCTTTTTCTTCGACTGAGACATCGTGGCGTAACGAAACTTTATTGCGCCATATGTGCACATTCGCTATGTACCTGCGCAGCAATAATTGCACCGTGCACCGCTGACCGCTCTGCGAAACCGTTGTAACGGCCGTGGATTCTTAGCCAGCCTTGAAAGCTTATTACTCGCTACCAAGACGTACGGATCGCCAGAATGCAGAACGACGCAACTGCCCCAGAAGACGAAATAACCAAAAACTGGATCATGCAGTGTGCTAGGGGGATGCAGAATCGAAAGAAATGAACAACGTGGTTTGAATCTGGAATTTCGTCAGTACACCCCATTATCTCTTCACGGTTCCCCGTGTAAAATGCAGCCGATCATGCGGTAACATCCAACGATCTTTCTCGGCCACAAGCGTCTTCGCAAGAGCTTCTTCGAAAGCTGCTGCGTTGGCCCGCATGCGGTTCGAAGCATCAGCTTTCACTTTCGGGATCAAAACACCCTCTTGCGGGGCTTGTGGAGATAAGCAATCAGAAATAGCTTTTCGGGAGGATCTACATCTGCACCTGCTTACCGCAGCACAAGTACAGTCACTATTGCATATCAGAACATGAATAACCAGTGTAACCCAACACAGCAGTGCTGAATCATTTCGGATCCCGCCTTAGCCCAACCGCAGCTGCACTAAATCTCGTCTCATCACTCCAATGATAAGATCTTTTCATTTCTCATTTGCACAACTCAAGATACTTCCAGACTCCAGCCCCGCAGAGCTAGCACAGACGTACCATGTCTTACCTCAACCACGTACAGAAAGTGTCTTTGATACTCTAAGCTGCATTTGTGCACCGTTCTCACACCGATTTGTATGTTGTACTTTCGGCATACGGCTCCGACCGGCTAGGAAATAAGATAGCCAGTGCGGCATCAAAATCATAACTTTCGAAAAGGATTCTAAGGTAACCAAGCATCACAGGAAACACTTTGCGCACTATTATCTGTTTGCTTTGTTCAAACCCCAACGCGGGGTCTTGGATAAGAATTGTCGAAATGCTATCTGGGTTGCTGGATCGTGGTAGCAGCCACTAGGCACTGCGTGTCCGTAACGTGTTAACGCCTCAACACCAGAAACACGAACAAGATGCCCCGAAATGCGCCCGGTGATCTAGAAACTGAGGGAAAGGCCTGGGCAGGGAAGCTGTTAGTAGTCAGCCATGATTCAGGATTAGGCAGAAGGTGATATGACTTACTGGTTGATTCATAAGGTAGGTAGAAGCTCAAGAGTTCGCCGAGCGAACTCTTATAACCATGCTAGCTAGTCGCTCCCTTGTAATTACAACTGAATCAAGTCGTTCGTTTCACAACAGAAGCATTCTAGGCAAAGGGAGACAGTGCTGGGCATGTCGATCTACAGATGTCTCAGTGTGCTAGCCCAACCAGATAGGGCACCTCGGGTCGTTTCCAGAGGACTAGAAGTTGACCGATAAACTCAGACTCCTACCTGTCCATACCCTGACTGCATACCGGGAGCGAAGGAAATATTCTGGGCGCTGCAGGACGATCATGTCGTTTACGCAGTGACACTCCCTGCAAGTGGCTGTCCTTGTTGCTGTGACGCAAAATGTTTATCAGCGACAGACTCAAGAATATCTATCAAAGTGGCCAGAACTCTTGGAAGCAGAAGCTTCTCACGCCGACGAGCTCTCGTCAGTGACGGGATGTCTGTGCCTACATACAGTACTAGGTTAAAAGACCCTGTTCTCGCGAATGCATCGACAGGTCACGAACACAGCGACGTTACATGAACATATACACATATCATGCCTACGCATTTGGAGGCCTTCCAACACTTCAGGGCCAGTATATCCTATAGCAGTTATCCTACAGGACAAGTCGAATCATGGTCACTTGGTAAAGAGACAGAAACCTTGAACCCCGATAATAGGACATTTTCTTGACCTTTGATTGTCCGTCAGAGCCGTCCGGCCTTGGCAGCTTGCAGCTAAGGTTGGTATAGCTTTGGGCGTGCTGTATCATTCCACCTTGCGTAGATGCAAACTAGAGTGGACATTGAGTAGCCGTTTTATGTACAATACCCCCGACGTTTTGCGATAGCTAGCCGTGTTGAAAGCGGCACAGCTTGCCAGGGCCAATGTGGCATCCCCGGGGCCTGCCTAGAAGCATCTACAAGTGTCGCCTGACGTTGGTAGAGAACACAGACGCGGCAATTGGCAGACACCAGACCCCCTTCCCTTCAGAGCTAGAAGTTGAATAAAAGCTTGTAGATTTTCAGTGGAGAAAACTTACCACTTACTAACTTTCTATAGAATTGATATTTCTCTACCAGCTTGCAGATCGCCGGCAGCCGCGCCAGTTACATAACATTAGAAGTTCAACATTGAACAAGGTAATGTAAATTTATGATGTGGGACGCTATGGGTTGGTCTATTGGCTTGTAGGCACTAAAGCATCTTGCCGACACATCCTATGAAGCCCTAACAAGCCAGATTTTCCTTTTTGTAAGCCCTAGCCAAGGGCCTGCCTATTCTATAAGTTTTTCTTTTAGGTTTATAGATTATACTGAGACTGTAGGTGTACTTTCGTGTTCACGTAACTTCAATAAGTATTGTCACTCAGCCTGCTCCTCTTTGTTGCTGAGAATTTCAAACACGTCTGCGTTTAATTCGGTGGTTGCATCGACAATATATTCACAAAGCCGATTCGACCAGAGCAATTGTCTTTGTTGGTCCTACCACGTATCTAGTGGTGTTTCCTTTTGCGTTTCTATATCCCCTGCTCCATAACATTTTCTTTTGTTTCAGAGACTACATTTAAGGCACTTTACTGCAAGTTCGGAGGGAAGTTTTTGTAGTTGCTTTTGAAAAGTCCCGCCCGCCCGACAGACTCCCTGGCGAGCTAGACCTGCGTCTGGATGAATGATCGGACTGCAGCCACCGCATCGTGACCAGAGCTTGCAGACAGGTTCCCTGGTTTCCTTCAAGACACCGCAATATATTTGGAATTAAAGGACCACATTACATTGAAGCCTGGTCAGCCGCAGGTAACCAGGTAACCAGAGAATTCAGACGCCATAGGCCGACGTTTTGCCGAATCACGTCGAGGTCTGACATCGCAAACACCCATTCCCATCCCGAAGATTAATCGGTTCAAGTACCCGAGTTTCCTTGAGGACATTTTTGGTGCTAAAGTATATCTACGCTGTGCAAATGTCGAGAATGGAGCGGTCGGCATGTTGGCCCTCAGCTAGCTGGCCAGAGGATCCCAAAATATTTCCTGGAGATACCACACCGTCTTTAAGTTCCGAAAGTTGATCGTTTTCCTATGGTTTACTATTACAAGAGGTAGCCATCGCTCGTCCTGTACTTCTCGCTATTCGCTACTTTTCTTTGTCGGAAATCTTTTCTTTTTAGGCTCAGATACGAAGTTTCTGACCGCCCTTTCCAACTTCGCTAGCCTTGGCACGAATGTCAACAAACGCCACATATCATGATTGCACTTGGAGGTCGTAGCTGCGATATTCGACAGATTCCTTTCCATTCTTGATCGTACAACCCAAGTGGGTTGCTCTAGCCTACTTGTTTCAGCCCCTACACTTCTGTGTTCCCGACCGATCTAGAGGACTGTGGTACTAGACACGTATTTCAATTGTCTTCGATTGGATGAGCCATGATATCCTTGCCGGCAGAAGAGACGAGAATCCAATTTACTTATGGCACACAGTACTGAGTGCTTTTAGGCAAGGCCGGCAAGTGGACGCCAAGACCCAAGGAAGCTTCACCACCTTCTAATCCTCCGAGACCCGCAATTGGACAAAGATGTCCGGCTCTCCCTATCTTTGAAGCTTATTGGCATGGTACCTTAGTGCCTCAATTACAGACGATGCCGGCTAAGAACAAATCAACTAACTAGTTGCAACGCGCTCAATTTTGCTAGGATGGTCGCGATTGATCTAAGAAAGTCGTTCTGCATCAAGAATGGCATAAAGTTCGTCCGAGGCATCTTGTACACCCAAACCATCACCATTACCATCGGCAGACAGTTTGATATCTCGGGTATCTTGCTCCAGTTCATCGCTGCGGAACAGAGATAAGTTCCCCATTGGTTGCAAAGCCAGAGAACCTTGGTCGGGAGGGAGGATGCGCGCCATTGCAAAGCCACGCGGCGGCTGTAATTCGCCGAATGTTGTTGGCCACGTTCAACCGGCCATCTCATTGGTAATACATCCTAGAGCGAGCACACCCATTCGCACGAATCGTGGCGGACACGTTATCCACATGCATAATTAGTTAGTTCACACCTCGAAGCTGGTTTGCTTCGAAGCTACCTTATCACTAGAACACTAGGCACAAAGGCAAAAGAAGGCCCCAAAGAATCCCGAGCTGCAGATCGAAGCGTGCATTTAACGCCGGTGTCATAATTTCTCTGGCCTCCGGGTCCTTACTTTCGCTTCCCCGGCAGATTTGACTCGACGGATTGGCATTCAGACCCCTCGGAATGGAGCATTGCCAGCAAAACTGAGATTTCGAGAAGACGGTCAACCACCGGACGCAGGAAGATACGCGACTTGAAATTGCCTAACGATCAACATGCCCGCAGATAACGTTCTTCCGCCCGAGTCCCTGGAGACGAAATCTCCCAATGCCGGAGAGCTCAAACTCACCGCAGTCATCCCAGAATCACGTGTGTATATCTTGCTCCCCGTCCCCGCTGATTCTAGCTCAAAACTAGTCCTTCCAATTCTGTTCCTACCATCACATCCTTCGTAGCACAACACGCAACCCGTCCAAGATGTCTCCCAGCGCGTTAGCTAATGTCCTTCCAGTGCCTACCGTCTTCCACAAGCCAACTACAGTGAAGGCATCAGTACTACATAGTCCTCGTGACCTAAGACTAGTTCGTACCCTTGAGACTTTGCATTGATGTTCTACGATCTAACCGACGTTTCCAGGAGAGTCGAGTTCTGCCGGATCCTGCGCCGCATGAGCTCCAGATTGCTGTCAAAGCAACTGGAATCTGTGGATCTGACGTAGCATATTATAAGAATTCCCGCAATGGCGATCTTCAAGCCATTGCACCGCTCACACTAGGCCACGAATCTTCAGATGTTGTCGTTGCAATTGGCGAAGCCGTTCAGGGCTTTCAAGTTGGAGAAAAGGTCGCATTGGAGGTTGGAGTCGAAAGGCCGTTATAACCTCTGTCCAAATATGAGGTTTCGCAGCAGCGCGAAATCTATTCCACATTTTCAGGGGGTGAATCAGCCACCTCAATTGGAGTTGCCAGCGCCTTGTGGCTAACTAGCTATACAGACACTGCAAGACAAGATAAATCACCCGGCGAAATGGGGTCACAAGTAAGTTTATCAGACCCTTATACTAGCCAGCTCACTAACCCTCAATACAGAATACCGTCTCACGTCTCATTTGAGGCCGCTGTCATGCTTGAACCTCTATCCGTCGCTATTTAATCTATTCGAAGAGGCGATGTATTACAGGGGGATACCGTCATCGTTTTCGGCGCTAGAACAATCGGTCTGCTAGTTGCTGCTGTGGCAAAAGTGTCCGGTGCAACCACTGTAATGGCCGCTGATGTCGACGCTGGCCGTGTACAATATGAACTCCATAATGGCTTCACTAATAAGGGATATTTGTCCCAAGAAATAAGGTCGATGGTAGTATCTCCGAGAAGCTAGAGGGTGCAAGAAATCTCGCCGGCGAGATGGTTGAAATTGCAGCAGAAGACGGCGATGACCTTGAAGGCGCTGATATCACGTTTGATTGCACTGGTAAAGAGTCTTGCATGCAGACGGGACTATTTGTAGGTATACTGAACTGGACTTCCGAACGCTGTTGCTGCAGTCTCATTAGAACATCCGCCTAATATAACTATAGGCCACTCGGTCTAGAGGAAAATTGGTAATAGTCGGTATGGGTACGCCCATCCAGACCGTTCACCTGTCTACCGCGTACCTTCGAGAGATCGACATTGTAGGGGTCTTTAGGTACGCCAACACGTACGCGCCTGGCTTGAAGCTTCTCCCTTCTAGCTTGCTGCCCCCCCTGGATCAGATGGTCACGCATCGGTTCACTGGTCTTGCTTCTACGAAGGAGGCCTTTGAGTTTGCTGGGCGGACAAAGGACGGCAACGGCAATCTTGTGCTAAAGATCGTCATCGAAGCAGAGACCTAGGTTTAGGGTCCTAGTGCGGCCATTTTCATTTATCTGTTTATCCCTTGAGATCGAGCTCGTCTGGCGCTTTTTAGCGGTGCTATAACACCAAGGACATTATAGACTGTGGCAAACCCTTTTGTACTCTCAATTTAGGGGCACTTTTTGACCTTAATTGTCTCATTCCTACGGGTAGAACAAGATCGCGAAAGTTGCGAGTATAGAAAATGTTTTCATCTTGGTGAGTCTGGCGTTTGCTGAAATTTCCCGGTTCGTCATTTCCTCATTCAACTACATTATTTATTTTCCCTTTTTCTTTGCGGATACCCGATGATAGATGAGGTGATACAGCACACGGTGCTTGCAAAATTGTTTGAGACAGTCCCCATAGCGATCAGGAGTCGAACGGGAGACTTACTGTTTCTACTGATGCACAACTGCAATTCCTAGCATGCGATTGCTTTTCGTGGTCTAGGAGTGTCGTCTTTCCATCGGGGAACTCCGAAGGTTCCAGATCACAAATCCACTTTAAAGGAACACTCCAACTCATGAAGGACATGACATATCTACATGCTCCGAATAGCTATGCAAATCTTAACACGTGCTATAGCTGGTAAGGGCACCAGACGTATTCCAGAGGTCGCATACCATTCAAGACTTGCCTGAGTTGCCTCAACCTCTATATCGGCCTCCATTTGCTAAGGTAATACCTAGTTGATGTATGACTCATTCTCGCAAGTCCTACAGAGGCTTTTTACATCACTCAAGAGTATGTACCCTTGTACTACTCCAGGGTCATGATTGCCCCAGGACTAGTAAACATTGAATACACCAATTTCAGCCGCAAGTTATACGTTAAACATATAAAACCACCCACCAGCAGTCTAACTAAGCCCAGCAAAGCTTAGAATCTCTTCACTGTCTGCAGCAAGCCTGCCATGGGGCACCCTCTGACGGAGCGCCCAAGTGCAACTTCTTCGGCTTTAGCCCTGGCACTTGCTGTCCTCCTGGGCCCCATACAAGGCAAAACAGAGGTAGCCGTCAGGAACCGTGCTTGCTCACTTACTAGTGTAGACATGACGAATGCGCATTCCGGTAAAAGATAATAAACTGGCGAGAACTCCCCGCCAATATATCTTGACTCCTGTCTTCGGCCCGGATGTGTTGTGTAACACTTTACTCAGTTTCATAAGTTCTTTGGTCGAAGGTTTCACCTCTCTCACGAACAACAAACAGATTGATGGGAAAGCCCTGTACTACGTGCAATCTGGATACTCTGATCCGAGCCTGTAGTTGGAGAGGCGCATATTCACTTCGAGAAACCTGACAATGGTAGCCTAGCCAGTCTTTGTGTCGTTCAAGTCAGGGCTCGACATTGCTTGTTTCGATTACATGGGCGCGAGTTCGATCTCGAGGTCGTACTTGACGTTTCCAGCCTTCCAGCTCGGGAGAGAGCGGGTTATCGAGAGGGGTTTAAGTCACAGTCGGGTGGACCTCCTCGAAGAAGGGGAGTAGAAACAAAGCCAAGAAGCTACCTCCTAAATAAGTCGGAAGCTGCTGCCTATTATCTAGATTGTCATCAGAGGAAACCATTGGCTCCATATGGCATTCGGATTCGACGCCCTTCCAGCATAGATGAAGCAACCACAACGTAATCAATTCATTAGTACATGTTGAAGCAGCAAAGCGGACAGGGGGTAGAATAGGCAAAATTTCCGGAAGCTATTCTGAGATTTGAATTAGAATGACATAGGTAGCTTCTCCACCGGCGCATTAGACAGAAGCCCCCGGTCCACGAGAGAGCGATTGAGCATCACTGAGCCTAGGATCCTCTCTAATCTGAGATATTCCGTCTCAGCATTTCAGGACGACTTGTACTAGAGAAGCTCTCAACCCCCACCGACGTATCTCCATGGCGACAGCAGATACGGTAACACAAGCATGTTTGTCTAAACCACTATTTCATTTCCACCCTCAGAAGGTAGCGCAGTTTGAGTTGGGCCACATTATAAACGATATACTTCTCACTGTTAGTCGATTGCTGCTACTGTGGAGAGAGTGCATACCTCGTTATACTGAAGCCAAGCTCCTGGGTAACCAGTATTTGTAGGAGGTTGAGAAGTATCCGGCTATAACTGGAGTCAGCCCTCTTTCGCAACAAATATAGACAGCAAACGACACTCACCATCAAAACTCCCTTGAGGTCTGGATGGACACAGGATGCATCTCTCCAACATGCCGGGCCAGTCTGACCCTTTCCCCAAGTTGAATATCTCCCTTCTGCCTTCGCCTTATCCCCAGCACAATAATCTGCATTGTTCAGTTCCAATATTGGCTTACCAAGCTCTGCTTCGCAAAGTATGACAAGACCGTGATTTCCGCTCAAGCTTGGACAGCAGTAGTTCGCTGATTTGGAGCATATGTCCGCGAGATATACCCCCTTCCCAAACATGTACCCACTAACTGGAGCTTCCGGTGGTGCAATGCGAAGGCCTTGAGATAGGATTCCGCCAAAGTTCGTACAACGAGAGCCGTGCCAGAGAAGACGGCGATCGGAATTCTCGATACCAGCAAATTCAGACTTATTGAAACGATCGAACTCTCCGCCGCGCTCAATTCGAAAGATATCTTGGACCTTAAAGCGCATGCTACACCCTCAATCAGCGAAAGAGCCAGAAAAGTATGGGCTCTACTTTTGAGAAGAAATCCTTACTGATGCGTATGGCCATGAGATTTGGTTAGATATTCTTCGAGCCGCTTATACTCGTTCGACTCGTTTTCCACTACCGCCACCATTATGACTTTTGTAATATTATCATGGTGGAACGCCAAAATACTTACGTGGTGTCATCTCCTGTAGCCCAAGCCCTTTGTACTGATTATCCAAGGGATGGATCGGATTCCCATCCTCGTCTGCGGGGAATTTAGCCTTTGACATAATCTCATTGGCAATCTACCGGCCATTAGTCATGACTACCGAAGTAAGAAAGCAGACTCTTGGTCAGATTATACCTCCATATCGCCTAGAGTTTCTAATAGCTCCACTTCTCGCTTCATTGCGGTTTCGCTGCTGATCATCGGAGGTCTACGACGGCCAAATGAGTGTGGAATAACACTATAATACTGGTTTGTGAATTGGCTTATGGCCTATACACGTCGTCAGTATATTCTAGAGCGTCAAAATATTCAGAATTGCAATGAATATACCGCTGCATAACTTAATCCGTGTTTGCTCTGAGCAACATTAGGGTCTGTCAATACTTCAGCAAGATCCTTTAAAATCTGAAAGCCAGAATTAATTGTCCGCTTGCTAAGTTTCCCGAGAGGTAGCTTGTTAGCATCGTAGTCCATGGCTTCCATAGCGTGTGCGAAGTAAGTCTGGTTGAAGATGAGTTCCATGAGTGATTGGACTGGCTTCGGCAGTTTACTTGTAACATCGGCAGCTTCCTCCTTCTTGGCCTTTACTGGTGATGTAGAGCTGCCCGGGGCACCCCCATCGCCGTCTTCATCGTCACTCTCTTCATAATTCTTTTCGATGAATGTGTACTTATTGGGCTTGGGAGGATCAAGACGGTTGCTCCAGCTCAGCCCAGATTTATCCTTGAATTTCTTCTGAAACTGCCTTAGGGCATCATCCAAACTTCCACCACCAAGAAGGGCGGTCTGGCCAAGCTCACCTACTCGACCCCAGCGAGTCCATGTTCGGTATACTTTTGGACGGCCGTTAGAGGAAACCAAAAGCTGTGTAAAGTACACTTTCTTAGAAACTCCGCACCGGTGGTATTACGGTTACAATACCAAAGAAAATCACACACCTGGATCCTATAGAACTTATTGTTATTAGCTCCAACGTTTGTCTGATTGAGAGCAGCATCGTATATTGTCCCATCGTCGTGAATGTACACCTTATGAATTTCTGTGGTTGTAGTTATAATGTGTTAGTAAAGAGGCATCACATTGGTAATAAATAAGCAGCTCAATGATGTTCTGCTACTTACGAGAAAGCCGGCACCCTTCATCAACAGGTATGGACAAGTTAGCCGATTTCGTTTTCTGGCCGTCCTTAACCTTCTTCTTAGGCGGCTCCTCAGGATTATCTGTCTCTTCTCCATCTGTATCAACTGAGGTATCCGCGGCATTCTTCCGAGGTCGCTTCTTGCCTTTAGTAGGAGCTTTAGTGGCATCATTCTCGTCCGTATGGCTGTCGTCCACAACTGCATTCCTTCGCGCCTTTTTTTTGCCTTTAGTGAGAGCTTTGGCAGTGTCTATCTTTGCGTCATCCTCATCCGTGTCATTACCGTCCGCAACTGCACCCTTTCGGACCTTCTTTCCACATTTCGTAGCTTTCACAGGAGCCTTAGTAGAGGCGGCCTTTTTGTTTCGATCATTATCTGTGTCATCAGCACTAATAAAGCCGTTCTGAGTCTTCATATTTTGCCTCGAGCCTGCTTGAGTGGCTTTTGAGGTCGCCAGACTCGCCTGTTTCGTAGCCGTTTTCGAATTTGTCATTTTGTAGCCAGCCTCAGGCTTCCGTTGTCCGGCCGCATTCGACTCCAAGAGCCAGTTCAAACTAACAATCTTAAGGTTCGGTACAAGCTGTGCTTGCTTGTCTTTGTCATAAATTAGCAAGAAATATCCGCTGGCAGACGTACAGTAGGCTAGAGTTATCTTGATCACCTCCGAGTGCATCTAAGAAATAGGAACGACAAGGGTAGGCAGGTTGCCTAACAACAATAAAGCAGGACGAACGAAAGATAATGAATTTATTCGGATGCGTCAGAGGACAAGTAGAAACGCAAGAATGTATTAACACACGGGCAGTTACATAGCTGATCGGATTGCGAGGACAGGGTAAGTGGTGCAGCTGTTCAGAAAGATACGCACATTTGACACTCTCTTTATCACAATCAGCCTGGGTTGTAACGAGGTGGGTGACTTGGCCGTCAATAGCTTTGCTTGTTTTGCCTCCGAGGTGCAAAACTATGTCCATGAGTTGAGCTAGTCACCAGATATATGGGTAAGCTCATACGTTCTGTGCTTAGTAGAAGATCGGATTTTACCTTGATTATATCCGCGAAAGGTACCGCTCATGGCAACCGTAAAACCATTGAAAGCCATAGCGAAAACGTGTATTCAGGATGATCGGCTGTTACAGAGGTTTCAGTAAGCCAAATAACGGCGATTCCTGATTTAGGGTGAAGAAGCGCGTCATCAACGGTCAGACTTGCGAAAAGCGTAGTGTGCTGGTTCGAGAAAACAACAAGTTGTCACGAATAAAGTAACGTGTGAGGAAATTCAGAATGCCTGTTGTCTCAAAAAAATTGAGATTAAGATCAATCATTAAGATTTGTGAGAAAGTGAGAGCATTAGGAAGGGTGAATAGATAGTCTAGGGGGTTCAAGAAACTTGTAAACAACGGAGCCGAGAAAGAACATTTCTAGCGAGATATTGCCCTTTGGTGTTGAATAATGTATAGAAGATAAAAGGAGAGCGTCCAGATTACTTCTTGAACTTGAATATACTCCTAAGTGAAGATGTGAATGCTGGAGGACAGTTCAGTCCACCCTGAGGAAGATGTCTGAGAAGTTTAGTGCGTTGCTATGCGATCGCGTCTAAATGTGGGATGATGTGGGGTGAACCAGGCTGCAGCCGCCAAATTGACGCCTAATCACGTGCGAGTTAACGTACGTTCTTGGTTGAACTCAAACCAGAAACCAAACCGGTTTGAATAATTTCGGACTCACTCCACCAAAATCTCTTCCGAAACAATACCTCTCAATCTGCCAAACAAGTCAATGTCTATTGCCCTCCAGGCTGAAGCACATGCCCTGCTCAAAGAAAATGTACTCATTACTCAAATACTATAGATTACTGGACTGTGAAAATTATTTATTTATTATATTCACAAAATTACAATTAAGTATAACTATAATCCTATAATAATAGGTTTTTAAGCATTGTACAATAAGTAATTCTGGTACTTATTACTTTAAAAGTATTTAAGGTAATTTGTATAAAGGTCTTAATTTTCTTATTTTTAAAAACATAATACAATAGTAAAGTTCTAAGTATTATAAAATAGATAATACTAATACACTATAATAATGAATTTTTAAATATTGTAAAATATATAATATCAATATATTTCACTTAAAATATAAAATGTTTAAAATAAATTATAGAAGATTTAGTCTTTTTAAAGATAAAGATATAAATATTTTCTAAAATAGATTTTAATAAAATAGTAGATAATTATATTTAAAGATATTTTAAATAATAATATTATAATAATATTTTAGGTATTTAAAAATAGATGGTATTAATTTTGTAACTTGAGTCTTAAAGATATTATTATAAATATTCTAAGTTTTATTAAGATTATACTATAAATTAAATTAAGTTATAACTTTATAAAGTTAAAAATAGTAAATAATATTTGATAAAGATAAAAATAAATGCAAAGATAAATAGTACTTACTAAAAGTAAGAAAAAAATAAAGTAAGACTTATATAATTAATACTTTTAACACTAAGAGTATAGTTCACTATCATAAATATTTTAAACATTAAGTTATAAGATGTCACAGATATAAAAGTAATGTAGAAACTATTAGATTGAATTGTAGATAAAACTTTATTAGATATAATATACAACTGAAAAAGCTAATTATTAAATACTGATAATAATGTAATATATAAAGAATATAATACTTAAAGCAATAGCATATAGATTATTAAGTGTGACAATTTGACTCTAATGAGATTTTGTCTTCTAGTTTGTCTTGGTGTTCAAGTATATGGCAGGATGTTCTTAAGATAACTGTGAGACAGATATATTGGTCCCGTATACTAAAATAGTAATTATATTAAAAGATATTTTAGACGATGATTCTTAATATGAAGCTTATACTGTTAAACTAATAAGATATTCAGTGAAGAGGAAAGGAAAGACGCTTTTCCTGAGATCTCAACGCTATATTTATAGTCACTTTTTCACTGATCACTTGGCTACCTACTAATAGATGACTCATACTACTTGATGTGTTCTTTTCTCAGTGTGATTCACTCTTGACTTACGCCGAGTTCAATAGTGAAATCTGAGTTACTATGATTTATAACTTTCCATCCATACCTAAGTTACCCATTATACTTAGTTGATATATCTTTCAGCTGCCAAGTATCCTTCAACTTTTCTAGTCTTCTTCTCACAACTAATAGTTCTGTGTCTGTAAGTGGTGGTAGTTTCTATTGATTAATTGCTTTCTGGCTAGACTGCTTAACAATTATGTAGCTGGCTGTCACAAACAACCTGAGCCTCATCAGGAATGTCACGGACACGGGAGTGGCGCTGGAACCATTGAACTGGATCGCAAGCCTATAGGACATAGATGGCACAGATGGCTCGGCAAGGATGAACTGAATATGAGGATGAGTGGCACTTGCCGTGAGGACGTAAAGGCCGGAACAAGGGTTCATGCAATCAGCGCCCTCAGCACTGAGAGCGCGACCTACAGCAGCTCAGTAAATTGCTCACACCTCTGTCAAGGCAATGACCTCAGCCAGCCACAGTACCGCCAAGGAGTCTAGCCAGGAAGCGACCGGCCAACAGGAACTACCACGACCTACGAACAAACAACAGTTGGTCATAGATGATGAACCAGGAGAGCTGAGGAACACTTGGCAGCTGAAGGATACATCAGCTAAGTATAGTGGGTAGCTCAGGAATGGATGGAGAAGTATGAGTCGTGATGACTCAGGTTTCATTAGTGGACTCGACATGAGTCAGGTATGAGTCATGCTGAGGGAAGAGTACCCTAAATAGTATGAGTCGCCCATTGGCAGGTGGCCAAGAGATCAGTGAAGAGGCAACTATAAATATAGTGTTGGAATCTCAGGGAAGGCATCTTTTCTTTCCTCTTTACTGAAAGTCTTATTAGTTTAGCAATATAAGCTTCGTACCAAGAATCATCGCTCAAGATATTATTTGATATAAGTTGCAGTAGGACCGTTTCGCTATCCCAGTATATGAGACTAACATACTTGTCTCACGGTCACCTAAAGAGTACCACGCTGTATACCTGAACACCAAAATAAACTAGGAGACGAGACCTCATCAGAGTTAGATCGTCACACTGGCTGAGGTTGTTGCTTTAACTGAAGTGTAGATAATTTACTAAGTTATTGTGGGTTGTACTCTCAGTACTGAGGGCGCTGATTGCACAAACCCTTACCTTGGCCCCTACTTATAGCAAATATTATCTGTTCTCATATTCAGTTTATCTTTGCTAAGCCGTACATGCTGTCTCTAACTTTATAGGTCCGTGATCTGGTACAATAGTATTAGCGCCACTCCTGTGTTCATAGTATTTCTGATGAGGCTCAGAATGTTTGTGACATTAAGTTTGTATACTATATACTATGTACAACAACTGAAAAATATAGGATAATATCTTGATTAAGTAGTTTTTATTTAATAGACTTAATTAATTATAATGATACTAAAAGAGCAATATAAGAAGTGATCAACAAACCATAAAGACTTTTAGTTAGTAATAAGTCAAAAGTAACTAAGAAAAGAAGTTAATAGATCCTTAACTAATTGTGAAAGTTAAAGAACATGTTAGTTAAAAATAATAAGTTATATAGCAATTATATAAAGATAAAAAAGGTATGAATTATAGTATAACTTAAATAAATTAGAGTGTAGGTAATTTATTAAGTTGTTGTAAGTTGTACCCTCAATACTAAGAGTACTAAATATGCAAGCTTTATTTTAGCCTTTACTTACTTTTGACAATTGTCATCTATCTTTATATTTAGTTCATTCTTATTGAGCTGTTTATGCTATTTCTAATCCTATAAAATTACAACTTAATTTAATAGTAAACTGTATTATTTTCATATTTGTAGTATTTATTTTAATGAGGTTTAGAATATTTGTAATACACTTTTCTTTATATTTAGTTTATCCTTATTAAGTTGTATGTGCTATTCTTAATTCTATAGAGTTAGGACCTAATTCAATGGTAACGATATCAATCCTGTATTTGTAGTATCATCTTGGTAAAGCTCAAAATATTTATAATATAGATAATAGTAGTTTGATAAAAGTAACTATAAAGAGTACTTGAAGAGCAATAGAAAGCACTTTTCTTTTCTACTTTATTGAACATTCTTTAAGTTGTTTAACAATTCAAGTTCTATCACCCAAGGATATCCTTGTAATATTGTCATACACTCTCTCGCTATTATCTGCAATGTGGTAACTAAAGATACTCCTGCATTCAGGTGTTAATAAATATTTTTATTTTCGTAGCTTTTGCGGCCTGGTAAACTTTTAGCGAAAGGAAGAACTTCTCAAAAAGTTTCGAAAATTTAGATTGCCTTTGAATGAATTGAATGCAACTTCATGAAGACATCGTGATATGAGCGTCAGGCTTAATGTCGTCCGGAAGAGCCTGACGCACCTGACGCAGCCAGACGAGCTGGACGAATTCTTGCGCCCAGACGCAGTAGCCGAGCTTCGGGTGCAAAATATTCTTTGCCGGTGCTTGGAATAGAAATTTTTACTAGTGGCAGGGGCTTATAATTATCGGAAAACGGCTGATGATGGTGAAATTGAATTAGAGTCAGTTGAGCGCAGCCTAGGACATAGCGGAATATGATTTTGCTGGCAACAGATGCTGGAGAATTTGTGCGCTAGACTGTGGGGAAAACGTGGACACAAGTCTAGACACTGAAATCGACGTTTGGTAAACTCCTCGTGATACTGGTGGGGGTAAATTCGGAAATTGTGGTTCGGTGATCCTTAAAAAAAAAAGACTTGGGGCATTGGACGCGTCGGGATCTGATTGGCCAGCACGAGCAAAGCATCAGCGGCCATCAAAATCGACATGCGTCTACCGAACACCAGCTTCAACCTTTGGACCTGCATCACCAGCACTATCCCATTTGGCTAGCAGAAAGGGACTTCAGAATGGCTCCCACGGTTATCGCAACTTCAAAGTTCATTGGCACCATCAGCCTTGGCCTGCTCACTGTAAGCTTCCCCTGGCCTACCCGCCTACAGGTACTCCCGGCATTCCCGTGTCAGCCCGATGCTAACATATCCAGGGCCTCTCGTATACCCTCTCCACAATCACCATACCGTCCCTTATCCTCCTACCGTCTACTGCTTCCGCCCACGCAACATTCCAACGCATCCTAACATCCACTGCTCGTCAACTCCGCATCCTCTCCTCCCTCTCCTCGTCTTTCCTCGTCCTCGCGTATATATGCTCACCACAGCGCAGCAAGCATCCGTACCTTCTCTGGACAACCGCGACTGTGGGTCTAAGTGCATGCAGTGACGCGGGGCTTCGATACGTGATGGGCAAGGCTGGCGCGCAAAGGAGTTTGGCGAGATACGACGATGTAGTTGCATGGCGGGGGAAGAGCCTTGGCATGTTTGAGGATATGGTTGCGGTTGAGGAGGCGGATTTGAATGGGGAGGAACTGGAGAGGGGAATGGTTGAGTTTAGGAAAGCGCAGGCTATACGCGCTGGAATTGCGGGGGTGGGGTTCTTAATGAGTATTATCGGGATTTGGGGTGATGGGTATTAGTGGGGGAGGCTGTTGTGATATCAGATTGGCATAGGGCTGAGGATGGGGTTTGGGCACTTTGCCAGTGCAAAACTTGAAGAACGTGGATGGCATGTGCAGATTTGACGGTTGAGAGATATTTGTTTCAGCAGGAGTAACGGTTTTTGACGACGTAGAGCATGTTACCCATTTCCTACGGCAGGGCATCAGGAAATATCGCCTCTTTGAACGGAGGGGTTATGTACACGTACAGTACAAAGTACATGTAAAAAAAAAGCCCACTGTGCATAGACAGTTCTTTTAATAACCGGTCAAACATCCCCGTGGCCTGACTCTTGTGTCATGATTACCACAAGAATTTTAGTTAAGGCGAGTCCCACTCCGTACTGTGGTATTCGGAGTTAGACACCCAGCTGAATGGATGCGGACCCGCAGTGCCCGAAGGATTACTCCGTATGGAAGTAGGGAACCTAACGAATTAGTGCCCGCGGGGGGAAATGAAGCGCGCTAGCAGCCAGTGCTGGCGATGTCCCAGATATGGGAGCCAGCGACCAACTAAGAACGAGCGGGGCTTGGATTGACGTAGCCTAATCTCTCACGGTGAAGACCCCGTCCACCGCTGCGCATATCTGCTTTCCGATGGAGATAATCGCCCGCCTGGATCAAACTTTGAGAGTACCAAAATATCGCTGAGGCATAAAAGAGAAAGACATAAAATCGGACCGGCTGGGAGATACCAAGTTATCTGCCGGCTGCTGGCCGTTGTACCTGGAAGAGATGATTGGTCAATCCTTGTCGAATACTGCTGCTCGGTGGAGATGGGTGTGGTGCTGGTTGGAAATAGATCCGCGTTTACCCTCCTTCGATGCGGCGTACGACGTGGTTACTCAAACGCACCGTAGAGGAAGCATCTGATTCCAGCATGTGAATCGCAGCCAAACAGTCGATTCTACCGGACAACGTTCTGCGGTAACGTTGAGTAACTGGGGTCGGAGTACGAAGCAGTGGGTCAGCTATTCCAGGCGTTCATGTACGCTGCAAGAGGATAGATTTCTACGCAGCCGAGACACACTATCACGGCATCTCGACTAAAGAACTGTCTGGACCCTTCGTCATGGTTGCACCTCGATTACCTCCATCCTCTGAGTAAGGGCTTATCGGATATGTTGAGCTGAATTCGAAGATGCGGCGTGGGCTGCGACCGATAACCAAGACTGTTTATCTTCTCTTGAGAATCTTCCGCGGTAAAGTGCTACCCCAGATTTGTCTGCATTTTCTAGAAGAGCATGGGATATTCCCTGTTTGGCGAAGTCACGCCCACAAGCAATCCTGCGGTTCCTCGGGCATGTCGACATATCCACCCTGCTGTTGAGAATGTGAAAACTTGATGCTCCCTGTATAGTGATGACTTGTATAGGTGATGTTTGAACCGACCGCAGGCCCCACAGATGCATTAGACACAGCCCTTTTCGTCTCTGGCCCTCTGATGGTGACGACGTCACAAAATTGCGGAACCCAAACGGTTGGAATCGTTAGGCGTAAGCTAACGGTCAAGCCTTTGGGTAGTCAGTGTAACCCAAAAAGGCACGCCGTGCCCCAGTTGCCTCGCAGCGACTCTAAATTTGAACTTCCAAAAAGTTGTGGAGATTGAAACACCGACGGTGATTAGGACAACATTGATTCTTGTTCCCAATCTGGTGACGCCTAAAGCTCTCCGTTTGGCTTTGTCGTCTTAATAGCGTAAGGTAAGCGCTCAAAGCGTTGTTAGCGTCGTGCCCGGCCCTGCACTGGTTCCGTTCCCCTTCGCATACTCCCAACACCACCTTTTTCTTCCTCCACGTTCCCTTCTCCTCCCACCCTTTCCCCTCCAAATACCACGACACTTCACCTTCCTTCCTTCCCGTCTTCTCAGGGCCAACGAAGACGATGCAAAACATTCGCTGAGGTCACACAGCGTGATAGCAGGGGGGGATTTTTCCTTCAGTCAATCGAGATTTGGGTAGGAACTTAAGTCGGTCGCTTGAAACGGACCATCGGTACAACATACAAAGGAATTAACATTGCAAATTCCCGACGAAAGCATAGCGTTTACAACGCATCCGGCAAGCTAGTAGCATTGCTCGACAAATTTAGAGAGGGCCCTACGTTGGAGAATCTTCTGCAGTGTCATTCTGCAGACCGACTTTCCGAGTGGCCATTTAAACGGCCCAGAGTCTGGAGTCTCGCCCACACAAGCCTTTCCATTTGGCTCAGTCACTCGTTCGAAGATCTTGAACCCTTCTCTTCTAAAAGGGAGTCAGATACCGATTGAAGCCCTTGGCTCTTCAGTCGGTCGTCGGCGACTCTTACCATTCGTTGAAAACGCTTGTGACCTGTGTTCTGTACAGCAACCAAACAGGCCAGGTACGTTACTGCTGTACAAATTCACATCACTCTACGAGGAAGAGAATCTCCGAAAGTAGACATACGTCTTTCGGTGGTAGGTCCTCAAGGACTTTACCGCTCGAATAATCCTCCCGTCGCTCTACTGCTTTACTAACTTAACGTTCTTGTAGTATCCGCGGTATCTGCTTTATTTTAAACAGGCCCCTCTAATACCTAATCTACTCTTGTTGCCGAACGGGACAAAGCCCGCTTGGACGGACAACCTCCCGCGCTTCTCGGGCCAGCCTCGGCATTCACTAGTCTTTTGCTTCCAGTTGCGCTTTGCGCTCCTACTGCATCAGACCTTACCCATGGCTAGATGTATCTTCCCAGCTCAGGACAGGCGTGCTGCTGTGTGTGAAACGGCTCGCTCTAATCATGTCGACCTATACCTTGCTTCAAGCAGGATGAGGGGGCTGTCATCCTCTTCCCAGATTATCATTGCTGTCCTCGGGTTATTGATTGTTGGTGTTGGCAATGCCAATGCATTAACTCAGAGTTATTGCTCAAGTCTCAACACTGGTGCCACCTTTCAGAAAGGTATGCTCCTTTAGACGATGTTCCTCGAACTTATCAGCTTGCTAATGAAAGTCAATCGTTCTCCTTAGTCCACAATACATATCAGTCTAACGGGGCCTGCCATGACACATGCAATCCGTTAAACTACGCTTTTGCGATTGTTCAGGGTTACAACTGCTGGTGTTCAAACTATGCTCCAGGTCCAACCACCTCTGTGTCTAGTTGCGGGGAGATCTGCCCCGGATACCCATATGAATACTGCGGGTCCACCGGGGGCAACTTATTCGGATACATAGCACTTCTTAGAAACCCTTCAGGGACAATAGGAGGATCAACCTCAACTAGAGTAAGCTTAGATCCTTTAGGGGAGCGGTCTTCTTCCATCCAGCGATCTATTAACTCAGCTTTGCCCTTGTCCTGAGTCTTTGTACTTTCACGGATTTTAATTTTAACCAAAATTCTATTGCAGAGGCCTATCCAAAGTCCTAGCGCCGTGACCGTTGTCGAGACGGTCACAGCCTCGGCTTCGGTGGCGAGCTCTCCTGACTCCACTGTACGATTTGCCCTTTCCCTTACACCTTGGGATCCGCGAAGCATTTCATACGGTCATACTGGAGATATATTCACAAATCACCGTTCTGATCGTTTCCGCTAACAATATCCTTAGTCTTCCTCAGCGTCGTCTACTTGGACAGCAACTCCTGTTATTACTGTAACCACCGTAACTGGACTCGTCCAGACTGTTACTATCACTCCGACGCAGCCCCCGGGGACTGCCGCTGCTATTGAGAACGGGAAGTCCGGCTTCTTCTCAGACGCGGGGAAAGTAGCTGGCTTATTTGTAGGCTTAGCGATCATCATCATTCTCATAGCTGTTGCGACGTTGTTCTTCTGTTGGCGGAGACGGCATGAAAGCGACAAAATGCTTGCACCAGCGATGGATCGCGTGAACAGTTCACCGCTTCCACAAAGTCGCAGTCGTTCGATCAGCGAGTTGGGGCTTATGGATGGAGGCTCATTTGGAGAGAAACAGGTCTTGCCTCGTATTACGACAGGTTTATGGGCTATGAACGGTGGCTCGAACAATAGCCCCATCAACGGAAGTCCAGCGAATAAGAGAGACAGCGTTACTAGAATCGTGGATCAGCGGCTAGATCCTGGGACTGTCTGGTCAGCAAATCACGATAACTCTAGCCGAATCAGCGTGCGGAGTTTGCAAGATGACCGCGATTATTCAAGACGAGTACTGCGAGTAAGTTCCACTTCTGTCCATATGACTAACTACGGTTTGTGGCAACGCTGACAATCCGTAATCTAGCTGGCGAACCCAGACCGTCAAGACTAAATCAATTCTACCCTATGACTCTTTCAGCCATCTCCTTTTTTTCCTGCATAAAAGTTCATTCCCTCACGAGGTGCGGCGTCCGTGTTTTAGCGTCATTTGCGGGTTTTTAGTCATCCAACAGATAACATTAGAAGAACGACTTCATTGAGTCTCCTTGCGATTCCACTGCTGTGTTTACTTGCCGTGGTAACCGCTGCTAGACCTCCGTCTCGAACTCAGTCATTCTTCTCCATCCTCAATCAAATCCTGATACGACCTCAGGTGGGATATATATGGGCTCGGGTCCTCCGTGTTGAAATTGATATATCTGGTGCATTCCTCTTCTGTTGTGCAAGCACTTATCCCTTTCGTTGTAGCATACTCTTGCAACGCAGTACATGAAATTTCCATCTTGTTTCTTATTGTTTTAACGAAAACGGTTCTTTAGCGGGCCTGGCTCTTTTTGCTGTCTTGAAGCGAGCATTGTATCGCAAATTGGCGATAATCGTGGCCCTAGTCTAGGGCGCGGACAGGCGGGTCGGTCGGTCGGAGGGTGCTTGATTGCTTGCTTTGAACGCATTAGCATTGGTGACAACACTTGTTACAAAATGCATGAGAATCGGGGAGGTACACAGAAAATCGAACCAAATCAATTTTGAAACCCTGGTTGGTAGGAAATGCCCACCAACGAACAATGTGGCACAAAACATCGTGAATATCTTTGTGCCCCCTATTTTAGACTTGGTGTACTTTGAAATGGTTTCAAGCTTGCTTCCCATTTTCGACTGTGACAGTCGACATGGCGCATAGTACGAATCAAGGCAATTCAGGGACGGTTCGTAGTACATATTATGAATCATGGTGGGATATGAATCATGGTGTGAATGACAATCAAACTTCATCGGGTCTGCTTAAAGAGGTGACACCAGGACTAAAAAATAAAAATTGAGCCAGAGAAGGGTCGTTGTCCTTCTTAAGCGCACAGAACCAGCAACCGTGACCGAGGTAGGTACTAGGAATCTCTATGGTTACTGCCACTGAAACGAGATACTTCCATGCTTCAAATGAGATAGCTTGAGCCATTATGACTGTTTTTCCTAGTGCCCAAGGTGCGAAAGTCGAAGAGAGCATTGGGGAAGCGAGCGGCAGGACGATGAAGTGTTGTAAGTGGGTGTAGGGAGGTGGTGATGTTGGATACTGCCGTTGTGGCGATAGAGCGAGTGACTATTGAGCAGAGTTTCGAGATGCCGAAGTATCGGCTATGTTGCGCATAGCCTCGTACCGAGTTCTAGTGTTTAGACGGAGGATGAGCCATAGGGACCCACTCCTAGCCTTTTACGATTGCGCAAATGGAGAAAGTGGGCGCACGCAAGATGAATTCGGAACGAATAACGCATCACATCAGAGAGCTTCTCCAGCACTGTGTATTGAAATGCAAAGTTTGAATTTTCATGAAAAACTGGAGAGAGATATCTGAACGCCGCACAGCTTCAGAAACGACTAAGACCGCCATGGTAATTGTAAGGAACAGCCATATTTGAATGTAGATCCGTCCTCCGCCTTCCAAGAACGTGAACCAGGTTGAATTCTAACGCCACGAGAGATTATCTACGAAACAAAATTGAGATCAGAAACCTTGCTGGCAGTGCCACTTATCCTCCCAGCCTGGGAAATAGGGGCTGCAATCTAGCGTTTCCACATTCCATCCCTCTTCCACCAACCCCCTCTCAACCTGCTCCTTCTCGAATGCTTCCAATACCGGATTAACAACGTGTTCGACGTGCCAAGTACTCTTATACTCCATAAGATTCTTCTTTCCCTCCTTCAGGATCTTGAGGCAGATGCTCGGTATGTACGGTTCATCTCGGAATTCGGAGACAGGAGTAAACAAAGCTTTGAAGTTAAAGACAACAGCACCAGAAAGGGGGAGGCGGCGGAGAGTTTGCCAGTCGACACGCAGATGGCATCGTGATAGGTCAAGATCTGGACGCTGTGAAAGCCGGTATAGCCCATGTGGGTCGCCTGGTGGCATGAACAGCGGCTGATCCACCTCGAGACCCCATGATCCACGCTGGATAGGCTTATCTGTGGGCATTTTTGCAAAGAACCTGAATTGGGAAGTTAGTGGCGTTTCTGCAATGGCACATTACCGGTCACATATCATACCTATCCATCGAAAATTGCATCCTTTCCTTATAGTCGGGGATGGGCGCATGAATCTGGTGTAGTTGGAGACCGATCTTCGTATTTACGCTCCACCCAAGACTACTGCAAATGACACCTGCTCTAAAATAGTAGAACCCATTTTCCGGATTCCTTAGGGTGATCGCGAAATCCTCTGGCACGTGGTTCAACATAACCTCCAATGGATGCATGGACTTGAGGTGCGTCTCGATTTTCAGGATGCGGTTCTTGAATATCATATTCTTCTTGTCAAGCGTAAAGTACTGTGGGTATCTGGCACAGAGAAATTGCAGACACATCTCCATGAGCTCCTTGCAGGCGAGTTCGGAACCTGGCAGATGCTGCAGCACTTCCTTACCATACTTCTCATAGAGGTCTTTACGTTGTGCGATTCTATCGACATAGGTATTCTCCAGTTCTAGCCACCAGTCCGGTTCCATCTTTGTGAGAGCTGTAGCACTTGTTAGCAATTTGTAACCTTCCAACGCAATGCTGAGCAATAAGCCTACACATAGTTTGATGGTAAGCCCAGCGGAATGGCCGATACGGTCTTGGTAGAGCACGCTCAATCACAAATTCGGGATACGGAGCCGGTAAGGGCACCCCGCTTAGCTCAGCGTAGTCCGGGAAATCGCCCAACGCCTTGATCTCGTCGATTGAGAATTCTGTAGCAGTGAATGCTGGTGTGCTGATATCTTCTAGCGGACTTGTAAGAGGGACAAATGCGCTTGGACGTCCTTGGAGATTTGCTGTTGATACGCTGAGCTTCTTCTTTTGTGTTGACGATAAGTTGGTGGTGACGCTTGCGAGTGATGAGCGGCGAGAAGGAGGAAGCACGTCTTTGTAGTCAGAAGGTGCGGTTTCCGGGCTCTTCCTCTCTAGAGACCCTTTCTTATCTGGCGAAACTGAGCGAGGAGGTGTTGCTGCTGAAGGGTTCCTCCTCCGACGAAGGAGTGGAAGACGATTGAGGAGGACATCGCGTTGTCTGGCGCTGAAGGACAGGACTAGGATCGTGCAGACCACCAGAAAGAGGCATAGACTCAGCATGAAATTCGTTGTCGCCATGATGGGTGTTATGGGTGCGTGCAAGCAATTTGAGTCAGAAATGATTGAGGATTGAAGAAAGGTTGCGGTAAATAGATATGCGCCAACGTGGCTGTCAGCGGGTCCCCAACAACAACAATGTAAGGGGCGTTTCTTTCTGCTCGAAATGTGGCCGCGCCTTATACAGAGCAACGGCCTCCAACTAAACCACGCGGGAGGAGCGCATTGGGAAAAACCCCCGCAAAATCGCCCAATTCGCTGTGCGACCAGACTGCAAATTGTTTAAACGACTAGGGAGAAAATACAATACGGGTAAGAGAACACAGTGTAGTATACAAAGCTAGCTATTTGCTGCTGCTGCTTCAGAGAGTATATGGGAGAGAGTTCGAGCAGTAAGGCGTTGGGAACTATACCTATGTACAAGTTGCAGAGGGTGGACGTGCCCGCCGCTATGTAGGTCTTTGGGATGCTGGGGGGGACATATCGCTTGAGGTCTTCTTTCCCATGTGTGGACTAGTGCCCGCCGTGGAGGCTCGCATCCTCTGCCGAAGACGGTATAAAGTTCCCTTCCTGATCCCCCCCCTGTTTATCGATTGTGGATCTTTGAGCCACGCCATTTCGATAAAACACCAGACCCCGCTACCGGCTCTCTTTACCGCTCCCCATTTCTTTGCGACCGACGTGCTGGATCGGCTGCAGCAGAAATGCTGCTTGTTGGCCGATAACACGACAAGACAGCGGCAGTTATCTGCATCGTGGCAGAACAATCTCTTCGGGCGAATTGGATCTCGTCGAAGGCCTCGTCTTTACCGCTTCTGGGCAATGATTCCGGCGATCTGCTGTGCCCGAGACCTTGGACGTTCCGAATCGTGGGGTAAGTGTAAGTGCTAACGGTTGGGTCTACGCAGAAGCCCGTATCGAAACCAGGCAGGCCTCTGCAGGACGGTGATCTCTACGGGGCGCACACAGTCCTCGCGCTCGATACTTTGCTTCCATCCACGACTACGCCGGTGCTACGAGCTCACGACGCGCGTGGGAATGCCAATTTCACGTGACGCTGGTCGAGTTGAAAGGTACTACGTGCGACGGCGACTGGCACGAGGTCTTTCCCACATCTATTAGTTTATCTTGTGGTGTGGAGTAAGTGCGACTGACTAACTCGGCTCAGATACGGTGCGGACTCCTACCATCGAAATGCGTACAGGTGCGCCAGGAAAGCTACAGACGCCAACCTGATCAATGAGCCTACAGGAGGACGAGCAGAATCGCCGCGGGCTTGTGCCATAGGGCCGCCAATCGGAAAAATGCCCGAGGTAGTACGGCCTTGGGAAGACTCAACGTCATGTCATCAAACTCTTCTTAACGGTGAATCAATGTCAAACAAGAAGAGTTCTCAACGTGTCCTGTCAGCCCTTTCTCGTAAATCAACCTATTCTGTTCGAAAAGGTACCTGTAATTAGGGCTATAAACAGACGGGATACTGTCAAGATAGAACTCCACCTACAAGGAAAATAGAATCATAGCTAGATCTCGCTCACAGGATGATCTGCAGCTAATTCGGGCATTTGTATTGGAGCTACTGCTGCCCTTCTCACCCTATTCCGATGGAACAAGGGCTTGACGTAACTTTCCTCGGAAATCTGAAACTGTTCCAACCTATATTAGAAAGTTAACGAGACAGCTCTTCTATAAAGTCCTACCTAGACGGCAAAAGCAGTCCCCAAGTCCAGCATATTCTGGTTGTTCCTCAACAAGCTCATCTTTTCTTCTAAGCGTAGCGGGGGGCACCTCTGTTGGTTTGGCAAGCAATTTTGGCCACCGATCGGCTTTCGTTAGGACACGGGCGAATAGCTTCATATTTTTTGAGTCCCTTTGTCACCCATATAATAAGAGAAGATGAACACCACGACAGAGCACGAGCGTGGCTCCCTAAGAGACGTCGGTGTTATTCTTATCTATAAAGTTCCAGGACCTGCCGGTGTAACTAGGTGCAATAGTTTCGTCCCGAATCTTGCGAATCTGGGCGACGGAGACATCGCCCGTCTCCCCTAACTTCCCGCAACACAATTGGCCGACAGAACGACTCCGCAATGCCGTGGTCACTACTATTTGGTCAATTTATTGGTCGGCTAAACATTGTACCTGCCAGATACTGAATAAGAGTGTGCTCTTGTTTCCTTAGGACATGCGATGCCTCGTTTCCAGTGTGTGGCGTGCGACAAGCAGCAAGTAAGCCTCAGGGCTCGCCTCTAGATTATCCTGTGGACCTGTTTACAAGCTTTTTTCCCATCCTGAACTTGGAGCCGCCAGACAGGATATTATGAACACGGAAGAGGCAGGTACTGGGAGCCCAGCCCACGAACAACAATCAAGGAAAGAGAGGGCAGCCATTGCAGCACAGGTATGTCCTGCACCTCCAAAACCACACCGACAATGTTACGTCATATATCTTCAGTTAGTTTCGGCTGACCTCTGATCCTTCGGCGAGTAAGGCATGCGAGACTTGCCGGTCTCGGAAGACGAAATGCGACGAACAGCGTCCTAGGTGTGGTCTTTGCGTAAGACTGGGTGCGGAGTGCAAGTATAGGGAACCGCAGCCGACGAAGTGAGTGGTGATCAATGGCCTCTGGCCCCTCACCGTGGCCAAAGTGTATAATATATGGGTTGGAAGGGCTGAGCTTGTATCAGGAAAGATAAAACCCTTGTGCATATTCTCGATAGCCTGCGACGCCTTGAAGGGAAAATCGACAGCTGGGTGGACTCAGGCATACAATACCCGTCCTCATCTGCATCGCCCACTGGACGTGTTTGGCACAATAACTTTCAGTCGCTACATAGGCCACAATCCACATCAGCCCAGTCGCCCGGGTCGCAGAAGTCTCGGCTGAAAGAAACGGTTGACGCTTCCTCTCTGTCACCTTATCGTCACGTTACTGCTGCCCACAAGCTTTTGTTATGGCCTGCAATTCGAGATGTCCTAGAAGAGGCGGGAATCACTGCCACAGAAGATTTGAAGCCACTGCAAAGGGACGGGACTCAATGGCTTGTCAAAACCTTGCAGTGGGAAACGAATCGAGCTGGCTTGCCCACCAACTTGCGCCTGGATTCGCAACCTTTCGTGGGAATGCAAACATCTCGGACTGGACCAAGAGTAGTCTTTGCCGAGCTAACGCCGGAGCACATGCGAAGCGTTTCTAATGTGTTTTTTAACACTTTCAATTTCATATACCCTCTTCTTGATCGAGAAACCTTCTATACCCAAACACTAGCAAAAGTCTTATCTGAGGGATTTGGTCAGGGTGACACAGAATCTGTTCTTGCTCTTCTTGTGATGGCTTTGGGCCAATTTGCTCTTGATGGGTCGATTGGGGATTCAGTGGAAGATGAGACGGGAAGGCCAAGCGGAATTCGAGGTGGAACGACGCAGATACCACCAGGCCTGGATCTGTTTAACGAGGCGAGAAGTAGAATGGGGTTCTTGATGACGCAGTGTGATCTTGAGAACGTTCAGATATTTTCTTTAGCTGCGTAAGGCCTTCTACAAATCCTATACCGCCTATTTGTTACGCTTATTGAACATTTCCTTTTTACAGGATTTATTTTGGCCAATGTGCTCGATATATGGTACATGCGACTTACATTCCACTGTCAAATTCGGGGGGCGAACGCTGACCTATCTAGGATCTCTGGCGAATGGCTGTTACTGCGGCTATGGCCTGTAAGATACTTGTATCTACGTAAGCTCCTTTGTTTATGCTATCCACGCCTCCCAATCTAAGAAGTCTTGGCCTAGTGGCGAACCGGTGGATTGGTCGACTCGTCGTGGAGATCACATAAAGCGTGCCTACTGGCATTGCGTTCTTATGGAGAAGTATGCCATTTCTCTCAGCTTTCCTTTGAATCTTTGGTTGGTCTGACAGATTCTTGCAGCGGCTTGACGCTTGAGCTAGACTTACCTCCAACCGGCATAAGCGATTGCGAAGATGTAGTACCTCCGCCAGACTTCACAGGGCCATATAGCTCTCGAGAAATGTATGAAGAGGAGAAGTCGCATTTTCAATACCACTTTTTAGCTCACGTAGCTTTGAAGAAACTCTGTAGCCGGGTCCATTCTGCTATATACGATGGTATTGCCCCACCCTATTGACTCCCTTCCTGTCGGAGCCAATTGTCTGATTCACGGGACAGCGTCAGGAAATGGAAGCGAGAAGTCCGATGACTACGGTGGACCGCAAGCGTCCGTTATTCGTGAACTGGCACGTCAACTAGACTCGTGGCGAGACTTGCTTCCTACGCCGCTCCAATGGAGTGACGATAACACGTTAGAGATGCCTCAAGCGCACCCACACGAGGCCCAAACACTATCTGCTAGTGCCCTCTTCATACCCGATCATTACTCCATACCTGTTACGCACGGATACAGCTTAGATATCCTCGTTGCGGTCCTACGAACACGATTCTACTATACGAAATACATGATTTATCGACCTTTTGTCTACAAGGCTTTGCATTATCCCGAGCAGATGACAACTGAGGACCTCGAGAATTGCCATATCTGTTTGAAGGTATGATGTTCGTTCTGCATAGAGACCATCCACTGACCAGAATTTTAAAGTCTTGTCTCCGCTGGCCACTGTGCATGTCACCCCCAAAGGACAAAAAGCGACTCCTTCCTTACCTCTTTACCTGGACGCAAAAGTATGCCACCTACCATTCTTACCGCTTAGACCTCCCGTTTCATTGTTATTTTGTATAGTAACCTTGAGAATTGACTGACTTCTTCACACCAGCTTTCTCGGGATTCTTCTAATATTTCACATGACCACTCAATCGGAAATGCTTGGCTACATATGCCAGACGAATCTCGAGCCTGGAGAGTTGGAGGAGACTGCTGGCCTAATGCTGGACTGGATCCGCGACATGAAGAAAGTCGACGGCATTGCTCAGTGGGGCTGGTCGATCCTTGAGAGACTCTTCCCAACTTAAACCACTTTAACGAGACCTATTGACGGCCGAAACCTATAGATGAGATTGCATTCGAATACTCTCATGAACTGCAAACGGTACACATGCATGGCCTCGGAGAGGGGGTGTTTATGATTGCTTTTGCTTACCTCTTTACTTTGTAAAATTGGTTTTATTTTTCAAACCGGCGAAAGAGATAAGGGTGTTCGGCTAGCCGTGCTCTTCGTGTTTGTTGACCTCTTCATCGGTGACCTCCTTACTGCTTAATGGGCAAATGTGGCTTTAAATATAACTTGTGCACGATGGGGTTAGATGTTCGAGTCTGGGGATGCCCACCCACTTACTGTCTAAGAATTTGCTGTGTTCCGCTAGATCAATCCTAAAAATTGCGCTGGAAAGGCCCAGCCTCGGGGAATACAACTTGCTCTTTTATTAGCCGCCCGCTCTTCCATCTTAAACTGCTTACTCTAAATATCCACGGTATAGGAGTCTTAAAATTTCGTGCAATATTAACATGCTCAGGACAGTGGTGATGACTAAGCCCGAAATCGGCTAGAAACGGGACGGAGGTCACCGCTGCCAAAAGCGAACCGAGGGTTAAAACTTGAATGTATTCCGATGTCACGCAACCCCGATTCTTCGCTCTAACACAACCCAAAAAAATATCATGGCAACACCACTGCGGATACTTGTCCCTGTAAAGCGGGTCATCGACTATGCCGTATGGCCCCCAACCCAATCAGCTTTTTCATCCTCAATGGCAGAAAAAGCAAGCTAACCTCTCCCAAAAATACAGGTCAAACCCCGCGTCAACAAGGCCCAAACGGCCATCGAGACAGCAGGGGTAAAACACAGCATGAACCCCTTTGACGAACTCTCGATTGAAGAATCCGTACGGATCCGTGAGCGCAAGAAAGCCCCCGTGGAGCATATCCTCGCCGTGTCCGCTGGCCCCGCGAAAGCCGCGGATATCCTCCGGACGGCCATGGCGATGGGAGCGGATCGGGCGATACACGTGGAGTTCGACCCGGAGAAGGATGGGGATTTAGAGCCGCTGTCTGTTGCCAAGCTGCTCAAGGCTGTGGTAGAGAAGGAGAAGAGTAATCTTGTTGTGCTAGGGAAGCAAAGTATCGACGATGACGCGAATCAGACGGGACAGATGCTTGCAGGGCTGCTAGGGTGGCCGCAGGCGACACAAGCGAGTAAGGTCGATTTCGAGGGGGAGAAGGTCACGGTTGTGCGGGAGGTGGATGGTGGCGTGGAAACAGTCCGAGCGAACCTCCCGATGGTTATTACAACTGATTTGAGGTTGAATGAGCCGAGGTATGCGAGTCTGCCGAACATTATGAAGGCAAAGAAGAAGAAGTTGGAGAAAAAGAGCTTGGCAGATTATGGAATAGATAGCCAGAGGAGGTTGAAGGTCTTAAAGGTTACAGGTAGGCCTCCCATTTTTCCACCGAGGGTTATTTTCAAATCCCTATCCCTGTTCCTGCGTATTGAGATGAGGCAATTGCTAACAAGTTGCTCCGTGTGTTCTAGAGCCTCCGCCACGCCAAGGGGGTGGCAAAGTTGAGGATGTTGATGGTATGATTGCCAAGTTGAAGGAACTAGGCGCTCTCTAAACTCCTTTGCTTGCTACCTTCTCCTACGTTCGACTCCTAGATGAGGAAAACGGCTCCATTTATTGGGACTCTTATAGGGCTTCCTAGGCCAGATATGTATTCATACGTATATATAGCTTTGACAGGGTCAGGGTAAACATTTTCGAATTGAGTTCTGTCGTCCGGTCTACCTTTCTATTCTAGATAGGTTCGTAAAAGCTATGTTTTGCAGACAATCCAGTCTGATGGAGCTTTCTGGGGGAAGCCTTCCTCTATATTTAGTACTCTTATTGTTCATGCCTGAAAACGAAGCTTTTTGTAGCCTTTCGTGCTCTATCCTGCGGAGAGCACCTTGCCATCTAACGTCCGGAAATCGGCCTAGGCAAAAGAGCTAGGGCATTCCGGAAGTTACTCCTTGCTATTTAGAAGCTCCCTAACCTCCAATTCCCCTTCCACATCATTAACCGTCATCGGGACCTCCCTCCACCGCCACTTTTCCCGCTCACGCATTGCAAAACCTTCCATACTCCTCAAGCCCACGACCAAAAACCCCAACTCCTCCCGATCCACATCGAATACCTCCCACCAATTCTCTGCCGGTAGCTTTACTCCCAGCTCCCTCGCCGCGAGATATATCGCCGCTGTTGCTAGGGCAGGCGGTTGGTGCGTCAAGTATAGGAGCTGTGAACTCAGTAGGGCGCTCGTGAGATGTGCAAACGTCCGCTCGGCCAGTTTCGTGGCTGTGACTTGCTGCGAGAAGATGTCGAGGGCTTGGAGGTAGTTGATTGCGATTGTGTAGGGGAGGAAGACTTGCGTCTGGAAGCCAAGGGTGCGGAGGACTTGGGCTTCTGTTTGGAGAAGGTTTGCGCGTTGGGAGAGGTAGGTACCTTCGGAGAGGTAGTAGGATCGTGGATCGGTGGAGTTGATCTCGGGAGTGGTGTCGCTTTTGGCTAGCTGGGCTTGGGTAGATAGGGGGGACGCAGGCGATAGGAGGAAGGAGTAGACGTTTAGGATGTTTCGAGGGGATTGGGGGTGTGGTGAGAGTTTCGCAGTCAGGTACAGGCACGCTGCTGAGATGTCCTAACTTGTCCAATGACCGTGAGATACAGTATCGGGACAGAAACGTGTTTTGAGGGTTTCTGCTGCATTGTAGTAATATACCTTTGCTCCGTAGACCCTAAAGCTCCCGCCCTCTGGACCAACCCAAAACCGAGTGTACAATACGATGGCCTGCGCAATGATGTCCTGCGGTAGCCCCAACAGCACTCCGGCCGCCTGCGTAAGCCGTGCGCCAGCAAAGCGAATGCTAGTCTCGAGGTCGGCAGGTATGCCATCGAGCTGCGAACCACTGCTTACAGACAGCTGTGAGGGTGTTGCGAGGGGATTGGAGAGATGGGATAGCGAAGGTATGCATGTTGTTGCCATCATGACTTTTCTGAACTTTGCTGGACTTTGTGAGAGCGGTCGCAATATGGCTCAGTTAACAAGGTGATAGTGTCGCAGTGAGTTCATAGTGCTATCTCAGATCGCTCAATCGTTCTGGGACGTCGGAGTCATCACTGCTCAATATCGGTGGCGCTCGAACAATTTTAGCTAGTGAGACCGGTGTAAGGCAGTCCGTCAAGGATATTCTACTCAAGGACTCTATTTTGTCGATTTCTCATCCAAGCAAACCAAATTAATTCGGCTTCTATTATGTTCTATTTGCGCGATATGTAGTGTTGTACATTGATCTACGCGTCTGGCAGACAAATACGTATCGTTTTACGTCTCTAAACCGGTAGTTGTGCCTCCGTGATAATTACCACCACCCTCGACGATCCCCCGCATATGGTCTTGGCCTATACTGACCTCTCGGTCTTCTGCCATAATCATCCCGTCTTCGACCTCTCCAGCCTGCATCCGCGTCAGGACCACCGTCAACGATGTGATCCCCATCCTCGAAGGTGTACCTTCTGCGCTCGTTATTATGATATCCTCGGCCTCTACTCGTGGAGCTGCCCCCTGATCTTCTGCCTTCAGCCAGCCTAGCCAATCTACGATCTGCCAATTCCTTGGTCACGGGCAAGTAATAGAGCTTGGGCTTGGCCGATGTAGACTTGAAGAGAGAATCCAGCGCAGAAAACCCATGATTGATAGGTCTCCGAGCAGCTGGAACAGCTTCGGGAGGTCCTGTGTACCCAAGCCCAGCAGTGGCAATTCCACTGTTTCTGGGTCCAAGTGGCACACCTTGAACACCGCGTTGCTGAGCCTTACTGCCAGACCCCACTTCTCTCAACATGGCTTGAATGTTATAGTAGCCTTCTTCGCCTTCTGCGTTCTCATAGACTACCTCCCATCTTTTCCCACCCGCACTTCGAGGACCAGTCCCACTGAAGCTCTGTTCTATCTCAATCCACTCCTCAACTTTATTCTCTAGAACGAAATCTACCCACAAAGGCTTTCGAGTGCGTTCATTGGGCCAAACTCGGTCATGCAGCGCCGAGCGGACACGTGAAGCAGCAGCTACGTTTGCGAAAGCGGCTAGGCAGTGAGTACGAATGGGATCAAGGTAGAAATGCCCTAAGATATCAGGGTTTAGTGGTGAGTTCGGTGGCGTAGCAAGGGAGATCAAGTGGTCTCGGAGAGATGCTGGGTGAAGCGGGCGCATGAAGTTTTTGATGTAAAGGGCTGAGGTCGCAGCGTGTAGAGCAGGTGGTATGACTGTCTCTTCGTCATCGCCGCCTTCGTCATTGGCAGTTGCATGTGCTGGAGAATGCGATCGTAGGGGCTCTTGGTCAAGATTGCCTGATCCTGTAAAGAGTTCTTTGAAGCGACCGTCTTTATTTGTAGGGACGATTCGTTTCGATGATAAAGGTGAGCTGGGCGACAAAGGAGTTTTTTGAACTTCCGTATAAGTTTCAGTCTCTGTACTTATGGGGAAACAGCCGACTTCTTCATGGCTTTCCGATAGCATCGCTGTTTCTGGGGCTTCTGGGCTGGAAATATCCAGAGCTTCTGGTGTATCACATGCGCCTTTCCTATTATCCTGCTCGACGGAGTTCAGATCTTCGGGAAGGGTCTCGCATGCATCGTCGATTCTTGCCTTTTTAGCTGTTTCCATTGGAGGTGGCGGGCTTTGACTGCGACGTTTGCGCTTCCGTGTATCATCGGCAATGGACGGATTTCCTGCGGACAACAGGGAGTCTTTTGCATCGGCAACCTCACCCACCGTCGCTGGGAGTCCCATATGCTCCTCTTGGCGCATCGGGTTATCGCTGATGCCCCCCGATATATTCGCACCTGGGTCAGCTTTAGGAGAAATGACAACAGCTTTTGGTCCGGGATTGCTGGCCTCTAGTTGAACACCCGCATGTTCAGGTGAAGGTACTAATGTCTGGGGGGAATCGGCCATCGGGGTGTCCACAGTCGCGATGGTCGGCGCCTTAGAAGTAGGCCGGTCCGTTCCATCAATTGTCGCTGTCTCCACATCCGCGTTGCTCGTCCGTTCAGCCTCGTCCTTGAGCGTGGATGGCTTATCCTCTAAATTAACTTCGCCTTCTGACAGCCTGTCAGTAAGCTTTGGTGCGTCAACTTTGATAAGCTTTTCATCGTGTTCTACTGAATTTACCACAGGTGCCGGGTCTGGTACACCCTTTGCGTATGCGCTATCGTCGACCGCTGCCTCAGCCACAGTCTTCTGTTCCTGGCTTTCAGAGATCTCTTTTTCGTAGGCCTCAAGGCGTTTTATGAGAGCTGGCTTCAGTCCTGTCTGCGGTAACCCCCGCTTCTTAAGTTCAGCCTTGAGGTCTATGACCTTCAGATCGGAAAAGTTCGTCATCTTTGTTAGATTGTTGATTGGTGAAATAGCGTGCAGGAAGAGACGATGGCGAGTTAAGTGTTCTTCGAAGACAAAGCGTAGCTTGGCATTCTCATGAGAAATAGAAAGTCACTGTCGTAGTGGTGATGCGACAATGATGTTGCGAGTTAATTACTGAAGGATGTGAAGAGGACAAGGTTGAGAAATCTTATGAAACCGCGACACGCGATTTAGGACAGACAAGCGAGAACCTTTTTGAACAAGGCACAAAGGTTTGCGCCTGCCAATGAGCCCGAGCCTCACTCCAAACGACTAGAGAACGCCAGTTTCAGTCCCTCAGCGAGGCAAACAAGCGCACCGTAATAGGCATGTATGTGGCACGATGCATAACTGTGTGCAGTTATACAACTAGCGTGCTTTACATGGCGCAAGCACTTGTGTATGACTCCAGGAACGTGGGCGGCGTCATAGCTGGGGCGTTCTACTGTCCGTGATCCGGGGATGCTGACTGACGTGGTGGAGAGCAAGCAGAGAGGCAGACGCAGGATCTGCGTGTTATAAGGAGACTCGGGCTCATCTGCTCGGAATATTCGAAAATTCAAAGGCTAGATCGGAAGATTACGATGTCATCGTCCGATGGCAATCCCGTGGAGACTTGGAATTGTGGTTACGGATACGTATAGTGTCAAGCGAGGCGGTGCGGGCGACCGTCTCCCCGTCACATAGAGAGTATTTGAACCCAGTGACGACCCTCGAGAGTTCAACAGCCCACGCGCGCCAAAGGCCATTTCAAAGGTGCACATCCAGCTCGCCGATGCAAAGATGGACTCACTGGCGCGAGCCACCGTGACCCGTGCCGATCATGGCCGCTTTCGAGCCCGACCAGAAACTCGCTGCACCAGAACATTCAAGGCCTTCCAGAATGGCACAAACGGCGGGCGACGAGGGCACGGTGCAGCCAATTGGAATACTTCAAGCCCCTCGGCACGCATCGATGCATCGAACACAACCGCAGTCTCGTCTCGCCTCGTCTGCTGCCCGGACGGCTTTGCTGACTCAGCACCCGCCACGGAAGCATTGAACGGCTGTAATTGCCGTTGTGTGTATTCCTGGCAGGTCTAGGGCCTGATGGGCTTTCTGATATCCCATAATATTTTCCAGTTTTCGGTTATTTCTCCGCTGGGACTCATGTTTCTCTCATGTTCATGGTTTACCTAGCGTGCAGGCGTGCGTGAGTACGCCTGCTGTCCGCTTTTCCATCACGTCTCATTCGCCGTAATTTCTTTGGAGCTACTACACCGTTGTTATGCGTATACCTAATTCGCTCGACGTTTTGAGTTTTCTACGTAGATCTTCTTGCGTTAGAGCCAGCCATGGATCGGTATGCGGACATCTCTTGCTCTCGACATGGGTCATGTGATTTCTGAGCAGGGAGAAAGCGCAGAAAGCGAAGATTGGCTCATCGTGTCAAGATCCCCAGCACCCTTGTCAACTTATCTTACGACTTTCTTTGGAGCGCGGCTTCGAAGAGGGCAACCCCGATCCGCTCGGCGCAGCACAATGTCGTTCGGCTTCGACGAAATTTTAAGACTGTTGCTCACAGACTCAATTTCAAAGACTTCTAGCTCGAATCTGCTCTGTTCATCGCCACATCGGAGCCCGTCCCACAAATGCATAGGTGGTTTATTCCAGTTTCTCGAATAAATACAAGCATCTTACGGTTCTATCAATGGTCATATCCTCGAAATCGGTGCTCGTGATTGCTGTTGCTCCATTGCTGTCTATTCAATTCTGTCGTTTGAGACTCTGCACCACTTACCGTGGCTGCACCCTCGAAGCTTGATTCGAATCTCCACGAACAGACAAACGCAACACTTCTAAGGACTCTCTGTTTGAAAGCGGAGGCGGTTGATTACAGCTACTCGCTTGAAAACTTACCACTTCGCAGGTCCCTAGAGTCCTACTCTTTCCGTGCTAGCTTTCCTCGCGTTCTCCGATACAAGGCGTTTTACATAGCCTTCCGAGGAACTAAAATGTCCTCTGAACCACCAAAGGGCGGTGGGAAGCCTGCAAAAACGCGTACTTGCGATGTCTGTAAATACAGGCACCAACGGTGTAGTGGAGACAGCCCTCGCTGTCACCATTGCGAACTTGCTGGTCTTGAATGCACTTACAGCACGAAGCCAGCGAGACTCATAGATTCCTCAGTGACAAGACGATATGTCGCTAGCTCTTCCGGATCGAGCCAAACGACGACTGGCCGGACCCCAAAGCGTCCTACAAATCGGACTCCGTGAGTATCTTCTTTTTGATGTTGCGCAAGCTTTGTGCTGGATATGTTCGACGTTTCATATCTATCCACTTTCCGGCAGTCCTAATCTCGAATGTTTTCCTCGGATAGGAACTCCGATTCGGCCTCACCGCCGCTCGCCTCTCAGGCGTACGAAAAGCTAAAGAAACAACTGGTCGAAGACGTTGTGAGTATGATATTCGATCCCTCCAAAACTATCTTAGTTTGCATGCCGATGCACTCCTCTTCTAACGAAACTTCTCGCAGTTATCCAGTTCGAATTTCGCCGGAGAACATCGGGAACGTTTGCAATCCCTGCTTCAAGCAAGATTGGACGAGAGATTGGAAGAACCTGGGCCATATGTGCCATTGTTTCAATCGGAACCCCATTACGCGTCTGAGCTATCTTTTGTACAGTTGGCCAGTAACTTACTTCAAGGGGGAAGCAATGAAGCTACAGACTCCTTGTCGTCGTATATTGACGATCAGGAGGACTCTCAGGAAGACCAATCCTTCCTTGAACACCAGCCTCCGATAGAAGTTCTCAGCCCATCCTCCTTTCCGACAATTGGATATGCGCGCATGCTAGTACGGGCTTTTAATAAGCTTGTCAACGCTTATCTCTTCATCTTTACCGAACAGGATACGGAGGCATTGCTAAAGAGCGTTTATGAAGGATTGCAGTCCGCGCCGAGGACTGCGATATGCGAATTGTGCATGATCTTCGCGTTAGGTGATCAGGCGTCAAACAAGGAGGCTCGCTCCTTAAGCATTTTTTGGTTTGAAAACGCTAGGCGCTATCTAGATGAGATCTTAAACGACTCAGGACGAGCGGCCTTATGGACATTCCGGGTGTATCTGATGGTGGCAATATATTACATGAGTCGGAAGAGGAACGCGGCGAGGCACTACGTTGGTATAGGGTTACCTTAAGCTTGGTTATGGAATTTATGCTGATTCACGGCGTGTAGAGCTCGCTGTTGGGCTAGCCCGGAGTAATCCAGAGATACTCCAGGTTAACAAGGAGCCGTTTTTAGGACGTACGCTCATTGTATTGGATCGGTATGTCTAACGGTATTTATAAATTGGCAGGTGGTAATACTAACAGGCCAATCTACAGGTACCTCTCTATCTTCCTTGGACGGAGATGTCTCATCCCTGCAACGGAAGCATCCACTTATATGCAAAGAGTGTGTTACCCCACAAACCTGTAGAAAGAACCTTTGTACTTATGCCCTATCTTCAGCAGCCTTCAATTCCAGAAGAACCTCTGCAATCGATGCCGGAGCGGTTTGCTCGTCTCTCCTTCATTTGCGGGCAGATTCTGGAGGAAGTCTATGGCTCTCACCAAGTACGATATAACGTTTACGAGGGATACCTCCATCAGTTGGAGTCATGGGCGAATTCTCTGCCTGCGCACCTAGTGAAAATGACCCAGCCCAGCAATTCGGGATCTGCAACGGGGTTGGCGCCAGAAGATTTTGAGGGACATGCGGTGAGTAGTACGATTGACTGACAACAAGTCTTGTGATCTTACTGGAACACCTCAGTTGAACGCGCATTTGGCATGTTTGGCCGCGAAAATCCTCCTCAGCCGTCCTCTCCTAGCTCAATCCGTTGCCGAAATTCGAGTTGCAAGCGATCAACCTTCACCGAGTTCTCCCTCCGCTGCGAATATATCAAAGAAATTCATCGATCTTTGGTACGCACACAATCGTTTTAACCGCCCCTTTTTGTATTGTGACCTTGCTTGCTGATATAGATTTCAGCATTGACTCGGCGACGGAGTATCTCCACATATCGTATGTGCATTTCACGAATAAGACGCTGCCATTAGGCTGTTGGTTCCTAATGTAAGCAGATTTTTCGTATTGAAGTAGCTGTTAAGCTATCTAATTGCTAATTTGGAGGTGTTAGCCATGGTACGTTTAACGCCTTTCTCGTGGTGCTACTTGACGGGCTGCGGCAGGAGAAACTTGAGCGAGATCAGTTGCAGAGATCCGGAAATGCAACGCAGTCGAAAATGATGGTAGCAACCTCACTCACTCTCCTCCAATATCACTCGAAAACGAATGAAGCTGCCGGCTTATATCTCAAAGTTGGCCGAAGTTTGAATCGAGCCCTAGAACGCGCAGTGCGTGCTAGCGACACTGCATTCGACGACGAACCCCGGTCAATGTCAGAGGGTAGTTCTTCGCAGCAACAAGTGAGCGCGTTGCATTATGGGTGGCCTGAACAACAACCAGGGCTGCAGATGCAACAGCCGAACCAATTTACTGGACGGTCATCGGATCTTCATATCGATACTACCGGACATTCGTATGGTTACAGCCTGTTCCGGGACGAGCAGAACGATCGGAGTCTTGGAAACATGGGATCTTCGGCTTACCCGCAATCAAATACAACGTCGAGCTGGCAATCTCCTGCGTTTAGCATAGACGAGAGTATCGACCCGTCTTTACTCGACTCATAACGAATAGCTAGTCGCGACTATCCGCCAATTCTCGAGCAGAAAAAAGTGTTGAAATTTGCTCTCTTGATATTTCGTCGCTTGATAGGTCGGCATGAAAGATTGAATGAAAGTGCGAAGGAACGAACAGCTTTCCATTTCGATCACGGGCCAACGAAAATAGGATCACTACTCTACGCTCCCCTGAGCTAGGGGAAAGAACAAAAAGTTCCGTCCTTCGCCAAGGTCCTCTCACATCCAACAAGACCACTGACCCGCCATATATCTCGGGTTTAACATAAGCGTGCTGCTTTGCCGTTTTTTAACGTCTCCAGAAAACGAGCTTTCACCTCATTTTAGTATATCTACAAGCACTCTTCACTCTATAAGAATCACCAATGGCACAAGCAAACAAATAGACCAAATGGAATCCCTTCCCCCGTCCTCGCCAATCTCCCCCAACCCCATCATTCAAATAGAGGAAAGCAAAGTTCTCACCAAACCTGGAGGTGGCGTTGCAGAGCGTGGCATGGCGAGGGCAGCCCTTCTTCGCTCGCAAACTGGAATGACTTTTACGAAGGGAAAGCACACGCGGTCAGCGGTGGAAATCTAATGACACTTTTTCAGTTTGGCAGGGTGGATCAATCTTCATTATTTTCGGGTAGGATTGAACCTTTTTACACAAGGGTTGATCGTCCCTTTCGGTCGTTCCATTCCTTACAAAAAAGAAAAATGGTGGGCTTGGTAGCACCGTTTTCTCGACATAATAACGCCGACGGGAATACGTGTATGAAATAACGTTATAGAGACAAATACTTATGCTGGGTGCGGCGGAACATGGAGTAGGGAAAAGGGGACATTGGCTAGGGTGGGGGAAGAAGTGAAATGAAGACCCCACTCCGCTTTGCTCATGAACTTTCTAGGAGCCAATTGCGCGGGAAGAATGCATAGAAGGTTTCAAAAGCAATGGCGTTGTTTGGGTGTACATGGAACTTTCAAATCTTCAATGTGGCAGACATGCTTCTTACAGGAACGTGTGGGGTAAGCTGAAGGCTCGATAGCTGGATGTGGAAAGTGCACACGACCAAGTGAACAGAACAGGATGGTGAAGGATTGAATGCTCCTACCAACCACAGTAGAGCGCCCAACAACCACAACAAACGCCACCACCCTTGCCCAGCGCCCACTGGACTTTGCACACATGCAGGCCATCTCTATACATAAGGAAATTTGAAAGAGTCAATACAATCCCCCACCTCAGTTGAGCGTCTCAGATTGACCATCAAGCCGTACACTAAATCTCATAATGGATACAAGAAACTTTGGCCACTACGTCGCCTACCAAAGGATACACGCACGGGAGTCTGGCATGATTGTGTGTGAAAATTATCAGGTGGCTGCGAAGTACTCCCACGAGCATCTAGATGCCTAAGGTATGTGTGATGTTCATACGTACGGGAACCCTCCGTCACTACCACGCCTAAACAAACCACACGCGCGAAATACTCGGTATCGAAAGCACATACTACAGTTGTAGGCATAAGCAATGTTAGCGCGGATTTTAGCGAACAATCAGCAAAACTTCACAGCTCAAGCAAAACGCAAAATATTTCTATAGAACCTATCGGGCTTTGTTCCCCGCGTAATTTCAAGTTTGCTCCTTTTTTCTCAAAAAAACTTGGACAAGTGGTTGTTTTGCGGCGTTGAGAAGTAAAACCCACGCACTAACATTACTCTACTTACGCCGGCTACCGTGTACGTTCCAGAGCCATCCGAGGCAGCGAAGCAGTACATAATAATACTAGTACTACACATGCAGTAACTTGGACCGTCGGTCTGCAGCACGCCATGGACGATGCGTACGTATATTGTATGTACACCACTCCGCCACTCCACAACTACTGCACCACAACTACTACACCACAACTACTACACCACCACCCTTCCTTGTCCCCAGGAACGCCATCCTTCATTGCTCGCATGCAGGCCCTAGCAAGCCCCGACAGCCCCGGCAGCCCAAGGTGTAGTCTACCCACCACGCCCACAATTCAGATCTCGATCTAAGATGTTTGCGTGGTATGTGTGGTGGGTCGGTTCTACACTAGGCTACTCGGTACTCTGCACTCGGTACAACACACGTCCCCTCCTGGTTCGGTGGACAGGACTTCTGGCACGCGCCTTTCCATCCCACGCTCGCGACTAAACGAACGAACCAAGCCGACCAGGCCGACCAGGCCGACCAGCTAAACCGACCGTTTGCAGCCCTTCTTGGAGGCGAACGAACCGCACAAATGCAGCGCAAGCCGAAGGGGAGAACGGAATCTCTCGTCTCAAAAAAATAAAAAATAGAAAATAAAAAATAAAAAATAAGAAACTCTGGTCTCTTATTTCCGAATCTAGCCAAGCACATGCAACGCTCGAACTCTCGCATGCGGCGTCGATAAACGGACGAAACCAATGAAAGCCGATCTAGGGCTTCGAACTGAACCTTACGGCACCAGACTAATACATATACAGGAGTTGTACTCAGTGTATCGAGCCGCCCAGGCCTGTGACAAAAACTCTATTCGCGCATGACGTCTTTCTGGTCTGCCCGGTCTGCCCGGAACGGCAGTAGGAAAAAAAGAGCATGCACGGCACAGGCGGGGAGAAAGTGACCCATTCGTCCGAGTGGAGAATGGCAGCACAGAGGGAGAGGGAAGGAGAGGGAAGGAGAGGGAAAAAGAGAGAGAATGAAAAGGATAGAGAGAAGGTGAGTGAGAAGAACAGAGAGAGTAAGAGAAAGGCAGAGAGACAGAGAAAGAGAGAGAGAAAGGCTGGTCCACGGGCTTTACCATTTTTGGATGACGGAATTTAACTAGCTCCATGCAGCGCAGGCTACGCATATACTCGCAATGGCGTCAAGGCGTACACGCTCCGCCTCTCCCCTCTGCTCCGTTTCCGCTCGCTGTGTTTGGCGTGTTTAGTTGAAAGGTCAGCCGAGCTATAAAACCACCCCGCAGACGCCATCCTTCCATCCCACTCTTAGGAACAACATCCTCCAGGTCAATTCAGCCAATTCAGTCAATTCAGACGCTGCTCCACTACCCAGAACCCAGTCAATTCACCACCGCCTCCAACTCCCTAGCAAAAACAACGAACCAATTCCCCCAAGGCAACCGAAGCAATGTTTCCAACCGCCACCTCGTCTTCTCCGTCCAAGGACGAACCCCAGCCCCTAACCCCCCATTGGCGTCAACCCTCCCACCCCTTCCTCCTCCGCGTCCGCACCTCCCCCTTGGCCTTCGGCACCGCCTCGTACTCTCAGGTTTCCCTCCCCGCTGGGTCTTTTTTCTGTCCCTTGACTTTTCCCCCGCTCACTCCGGCGGCGGAACCGACATACGCTACCGTCCAATCTGGTTCTGGAACTCACATCAACTTGAACTCAGATTTGGTATTTATCAACCACAGCTGTAAGCCGAGTTTGGAGTTTGATATGACCAGGATGGAGATCCGTGTTGCTAGGGAGAGAGATCTAGAGAATGGGGGAGAGTTGACGTTCTTTTATCCTTCCACAGAGTGGAGCATGGCAAAGGGGTTTTGGTGTCAGTGCGGTGAGGATGGGTGTATAGGTTGGGTTGACGGGGCCAAGAGTCTTGGAGGTGATTTCCTCAGGGAGGGGGGTTGGTGGATGAACGGGTACATCCGGGACTTGCTTGAGCAGGAGGGGGGAGGCAAACCTAGTGGGGAAGCCAAAGGGGAAGTCAATGGCTATGCCAATGGCGTTAATGGTGACACAGCACATAATGCCTACACCAACGGCACTCGCACCTCCCCTTCGTCTCGAGAATTAGCCGGTGAGATGGGTGGTGATACCACTCCCTCCAAAAACGGTGTCCGTGCCGGCGCGACGTCACGCGAACTGGGTGGGGAGATGAGCGGGGATACTTCTGTCGCTAATGGTGTGGTGGCTAATGGCGATAGCTCTACCGCAGTGAAAGAGGAGGAGAAGGCCACGGGGAACAGCAATCTTCTCAGGATTAAAGAAAATGCTAGTGCTGGCCACTCAGCTACTAATGAGGTCAATGGGAAGGCCACTAATAGCCGCAACTAAGGCACATATACAGGCCCGCTCCCATTGACCAGGTTCTCATTTCACGGATTCTGTTCAAAACTAAACATTCAGTAATTCAACATTTCGGATGATTTTGGGACGGCCTAGAATTGCATTAAAGAGAATACAGGAGGCGGACTTTTGCTTTCTGCGTCACTTGGGTGGGCAAATTACGAGATTGCATATCATACGGCACGGCAGGCATTTTTGTTTCAACGACAAACGACGATGATTTTACGGAGGGAAACATGTTGGTTTTTTGCTTTTTTTTTTCGCGTTTCTTGTTCTGTTTCTTTTTATCCCTTTGCTCTATTTTTCATTTTTGACAGAACGATCAGACATGAGGAGGTACTCTAGCCTCACTAGAACAAGGGAAAGGGGAGGGAAGGCTATCTACCTTTTACTCGGAAACAGAGAGGCTATCTGAATCTTTCATTGGTAAGACGGAGGGTCAAGCTGTCTGATTCTTCTCTTTGCTCCTTCCCACTTTAATCAGTCCAATTTCACCCCTTACTTTGTCAGCCCTACTTCCATTCCTTCATCTTTCTTTCCAAATCCGGAAAATTCACAAACTCCAAAAAAACTTAGCTCTGGGAATACAATCTGGGAATACAAGAAAGACCGATTAGGGGTCACCAACTTCTACTAGCCGGGCGCTAGATTCGCAATCCCGATTGAGACTGTGACGGCAGGATTGATTACCCTAACCCTTTAATACCAAGTGATTATTCTCCCGGGACGGCATGCATTGAGGGTTCCCGGCCGATCCTTCCCTGGTAGGAATGAGGAAAGCACGGCCTGTGGAAGGACACCCCGATCGCAGCTTCTTAATCTAGAAAAGGAAAGAACGTTCTAATAATGGATCACTCGATTGCTCTTTCTTTTGTTGGGCACATAAACTGGCACACCCTCCAACCCGTTTACAGTAAGTTTTACTTGTTTGGCCTTACTCGGGACGGAAATAAAGGTAATCGTGGTATTGTATTTTTTGGGGGGAACTGTTGTTACATGCACTTCGCACAAGCAAGCCGTAGGATTGTGGGATGCCCTGAAATTGGAAAAAAAAAACCCTTTCCACCATGAAATATGCCACGCTATGCTTCTTTTAAAATAAACCACCCGCTCATTAGGCCGGGCAAAAATTGTCCCCCTCAGACGCCGTTGGAAGATATATGGGATGAAACCCCACCAAAAAAGTCACAATTTCTAGGTGGGTGAGGAAATGAGAAAATGCTGGTGTACGGTACGGTGCAGTGGTCATTCGTTAAGTCGTGATCGAATGGGTAACTACAGAGTTTATATGATAAATAGACATGATAAATTCAGGAATCGTCAACTTCGTGTAGGGAGGGCGGAATTTTGTAGATAGGTTTAAAGCAGAACGATCAAGATAGATGAGAGCCCGACGACGAGAAGGGTTCCGAGGTATATGATGTCTCTTTCTCGAACCGCTGAATTCTTCTTTGGCTTCTTCGTCGCTGTTGGGCTTGTCATAGTTGTTGATGTCGTTGTTGATGTCGATGTCGTCGAACTTGTACTTGAAGCAGTTGTTGTCGTTGAAGATGCGACCGAGCTAGTCGACGTGAGTAGTGTGCCTGTTGAAGGTCCGGCTGAGCCGGTGATCTCAATTCCGTTGGGCCCTATAGAGATTGTTTCTCCATTCACAACGATAGTCGTGCCAGTTGATCCTGGTGGAACGGTAAACGTTGTACCATCAACCACGATTATATTGCCCCCTATGGACAAGGCTAAACCATTCACCGTTACCGGCGTAAGCGGTGCCACAGTGGTCGCGGCGAACGCAAATCCTGGAGGTATTGATACTGGCTTACCGTCAATGATGATGCCATTCGGGCCGATCGTAACAGTATGCCCTCCTGGGAGAGTTATGGATGTTGGACTTGCGGGACTTAGGGTCTGTCCGCCAACTACAATCGTGCCGCCCGGATTGATCGTATATTCAACACCATTAATAGTCCCCGAGGTTGATGTTCCACTTGAGCTAGGGATGAGAATAGGGGTTCCGCCGAGTTGCGCACTTCCATCGGCGCCAATCACTAAGGTCTGTCCGTTGGGAAGGGCCACTGATGTAGGAGTGGATAGCGGGTAAGTGGTGCCAGATATTGTGATACCAGAAGGCGAGATAGTATAAGAGACGCCATTCACAGCCCCGGAGGTGGAAGACCCAATAAATGGCGATGGCACATTGGCACCACCAATTTGTACTGAACCGTCAGAGCCGATCACTAGAGTTTGCCCGTTTGGCAAAGTAACAGATGTTGGCTGAGAGGTTGAATATGTTGTCCCAGCTACAATAATACCTGCAGGCGTGAAAGAGTAAGGGACACCATTTATAACGCCTTGCGATGGGGCAATGCTGCCGCCTGTATTAATGGGAACGAAGCTGTTGTCAACCGAGAAGCCATTTGGACCAATATTGGCCGTGTGTCCACCAGGGAGAGCAACAACAGTTGGTAGAGACGGAGAAAATGTCTGCCCTCCCAAAACAATTGCCGTTGGGCCCACAGAGTACGATACGCCGTTAACAGTTCCTTGAGCTGGGGGACCCCCAAAACTACCAGAGCTTCCTGAGCCGCTTGCCCCACTACTGGAGATGGGAATGAAGGTACTTCCTATAGTGAGCCCTTGCGGTCCAATGGCAGCTGATTGCCCGTTTGGCAAGACGATCGTTTGCGGTACTATGGGAGAGTATGTAACTCCATTGACCACAATCGCATTAGATGCGACAGAGTAAGAGACCCCATTGACTTGGCCCTGCTCAGGCGGTGAGCCAGTGTTATCGGTTCCGCCCCCAGAAGCCCCACTTCCGCTATTTGATCCAGAGCTCCCTCCGAAGATGGAAGCTATGAATGCACCGAGCCCAGCGGATGCACCACCAGAATTAGACCCAGATGACCCACCGCTTGAGCCGCTGCCGGAGGAAGAACCACTGTTTCCACTTGAGCCTCCTTTTGACCCACTACTCGAAGATCCGGGCGGCGATCCCGAATTCCCACCAGAAGGGGCGGACCCTGGGAAGAGTTTGCCAATCGCGGCTGCGACAGCACCATTGAACTCGGAACTGCCTGAGTTGCCAGTATTTCCAGAGTTCCCAGCATTACCGGAGTTTCCTGAATTGCCTGAGTTCCCAGCATTACCTGAATTTCCAGTGTTTCCCGCAACTTTAGAGTTACCCGTACTACTAGTGTCTCCGGAACCCCCATTGTTGCCAGTATTTCCTGTGTTCCCCGTATCCTTTGTACCAGAGTCAACCGAGCCTGGTTTGTCTTGGCCGGAAGTTTGTTGCACTGGAGCTGTAGGTGACCCACCCTGACTTCCTGGGAAATTCACTGATGCTTGGTCTCCGCCGTTCGCGGACGATTTCTGAATTGGCGGACCATCCGCTGCTGTTGTAAATTCGGCCGGTACTACATACGAAGTCAATGTGACCTTATGCGTCGGCGCCGCAGTGAGGTCTGAGTTCACGATCGTACCATTCGTGCTGTTGAAGCCAATGAGCGCAAATGAATCGTGAGGTGGCGGGGAAGGCGGGGGGGGCGGCGAAGTCGTAGTAAAATGTGGTGTAAATGTTGAGGTGAGGCAGAATGTTGGAGGTGGTGCTTCGACGGTCACCTGTACGAAGATTGTCTCTGTGCTTGCGTCCGGGTCGGCTCCGGAGGCCTCTGGGAACACCCAGAAAGTAGAACAGCGTGTTGATGAATTAAAATATGATGTCGGTGACGAGGGGTTAAATATAAGGGAGGTATCGAAGCCTATAACATTTGACCAATCTATCGAGTATAATGAATGAGCTGCAATGTAGCTAGAGACATCAGGAGGTAGAGATTCTAGGCCTTCAAGATCATAGTTTGGCGGCGCTGTGATAATGGGGCCAGACTCTACAATAGTTGTACTTGTTGCGGTCGAGGAGCTTTGTGTTGAGGTATCTGAACTGTTCGCCGAAGCTGTGTTAAGGTCAGGCACTGTATTCGTTTGTGAAGAAACGCCTGTACTCGGGTTCGACCAGGTATTTGAAAAGGATACTCCAGTTCCCAGTGCTGCACCAGGCATAAGCGACGTTAGAGACGACGCAGTAGTCGAGGAGGTTTGATCCGTGATCGACGGCACAGCAAGGATGGAGTGTGGTAGTAGGGCCGACAACGATGAGGCTGAGGCGGAGAGGGTAGTGGAGGTCTCGCTGGTATTTGCGAGTGGCACCGTTCGTCGAAATGCTGTGACAATGTAAGTAAAGCGCAGGTAGAAGGAGCAGGGCAAGGACTTACGAGGATGGCCATTCTGAGAGGCGGATGCTACGTTGCAAAGACAGACGACCGAAGAAAAGAAACTTAGAGAGAAGGTTCGCGTCATCTTGGTAGGCTTGCAAACGTGCGAAAACGAGCGTGTGAAGTAGCAGCAGTCGTCAGGCCGTCGTAGGCATATAAACACGACGACACCGTAATGGCAGTAAAATGACACAGATCTCGGCAACGCAAGGGGAAATCCCTTTTAAGAAGCATGTGCGAAGGTTGAGATCAATACAAGTGCCAAGTACTGCCGGTCGGATAAACCCGATGACGAGGCAACGCGATGGGCGTTGGCTGTTTCATGGACGGTTTGCTCTTAGTAGGCGAGGCAGTGCTGAGTTTGCTGAGTGAACTGCCATGAGTCCACGACAGAGTTTGTTGTGGTACCCTGGCACTGCGACGCCGCGTCCAATCAGAGTAGATAGACAGGGACTCTGTTTCTGGTGCCATTGTGGCCATGGCCAGTGAACTGCGAATAAACGAGAGCCTTACGCGTAAAACAAAATTAGATCCTGCGTGCGACTGGGCTGCATTTTCTTGCGCGTGGACGAATCATGCTGCGGCTTTAGCACGCCTGTTGGGATTAGGGTCATTCCCAAACCAGCCCTCGCGGTCGTCAACTGGCCCGTCGGCTTGGATCCCGATTATGGGTCGTGGCTGATGGGCGACTGTTCGTGAGACGAACCACACACCTCCCATATCAGGGGGAAGCCGTTGCTGGTCAGAGGCTGATACAGAAAGCCCATTTGCAGCGATGGCGGTCTTGAGGCAGAGAGAGCGACAGCCATTACTATGCTACTCTGCAATCGGCGCGAATACTTCGTGCAAGAGTTGTTGGACTTATCCTAACTGAGCTGAAGACGGGGAAGCGCAGGGTGGAAAGGGACCGAGAGAGGCGCAGCTAAGCGTAAATTGCCTGAGCCCGGGCCCTACACAGTAAGGCGTACCTCATGCTCGGTACCTCGTACATGGTGTATGCAGAAGAGAGAGTAAGCGAGCAGTAATACGCGGTAACGTTATTCCGGACATCCAGCGTTTGACGATCGAAAATGTCGAAAAGAATAGAAATTTTGTGCGAAGCGAGGACCGTTTGAAGCCCTAGATAGTAAGTTTAGGGCTAATTTCAGGTTTCGTCAAATAAGAAATCAAGGTATGCACTAGAAATCAGTGAAAGAAATGACCTTCCACGGGGTAGACAGAGCTGACTGATAGCTGAGGTTGCGCCAAGCCCTACATTTGACATTAGGGTTCGTTAATTTCTGAAGTAGTGCAGGCCCTTCGGAAGGCTTTTAGAAGGGATTGAAGGTGCTTATGCGGTGGGGAAGGGAATGAGGGGGATCAGCAATGAGTAAGCTCTGGGCTCATAAGCCTTACTGTATGTAAGTGTTTGGTAAACATGCTGTCTCATAGGCAAGACGTTTGTATTGTCATAAGTTCAGGAGATGAGCATATGTTTAGCGTTCAGGAGTCGGCCTGAGCATTCTTTATAGCCCGGTGCTCGCGGCAGTGTGCGCCTGCAGCATTTTGAGAGGGCAATGGATTCCAGGAAACCATTGAAAGAGTTCGTGAAGGTGCACTAGCAAAACCTTTCGATCTGGTTCACTACTTTGCACTAACTGGTGTTTCGATAGGAATGCTTTAGTTTGTTTGTCCGCAAACACGGTTGTTCGATGCACCGAGCGATGGGGCGTTTAGGTAAGCAGCCTCTTCCTGGTTAGAATCGGGGATCGAAAGTTTAGGCACAGGCGAGAGGCTTTTCAGACCACTTCTTTTCTCTATCATCCCATGCCCATCAAACCTAACTGTAGCATCTCAGAAATAATATCTAATAAATACCCTTAATCTGCGCCATCAACCAAAAAAATTCCGAGATCCTCAGAGGATTGAGTGTAAGATCGAGGAAGGGCGCAGTTGTAGATCACTACTGGAGAAGGCCTGTACTGTGGATGGGATTGCTAACGCTACTGTAGAGCGGCCCATTTTGTCAAGAGGACGCACACTGCAATTGGTTATGGCAATCAAGCTGTGCAAATATATGTAATCTCATTTCACTGTCATCGACTGCTTACTACGATAGTGGGCCAGCCATTCCTTACGCTAGTTCACCTTTTGCGCCTTCTCCCCTTTCATCATACTGCTGCCCACATGTTTCACTCACCCTGGAGGGCTGGGAGAGGTACCATATTTCAAAGACAGCAGTGGCGAGGCCTCCTCACCCTTGCTATTGAGACATCATGGTGAGCACCTTGAGACTGAAATAGTAAGCCTAGAGGCTGACCCCTTACAGTGACGACACCTCAGTCGCTATCCTTGAGAAACATGCCGCGAGGTCTACGTCCGCAGATAGATTTCCAATGAGCCGTGCGACTCTCCATTTTCATGAGAAGATCACGGCTGACAACAGCCAATTCCGAGGCATACATCCAGTTGTAGCATCAAAATCTCACCAAGCAAACCTGGCAAATCTCGTGGATAAGGCTCTTAAATACCTTCCAATGATACGCAATGATACAAGCCATAGTGAACGGAAGATTGCTGTTCAGAATGGAAGCAGATACTCTTTCCGTCAGAAACCCGATTTTATTTCCGTCACTCGGGGTCCAGGGATGTTTTCAAGTTTGCGCACCGGCCTTGATACGGCTAAAGGGCTCGCAGTCGCCTTTCAGGTCCCACTTGTTGGAGTGAATCATATGCAAGCACATGCGCTGACACCACGGTTGGTATCAGCTTTAAATGGGACGGATGGTGGCAATGCTAGACCAGGGTTCCCATTCCTGTCGCTCCTCGTCTCTGGCGGGCATACGATGCTCATCAATTCAAAGTCATTGAATGATCACAATATACTGGCGAACTCGTGTGATATTGCGATAGGGGATTTCCTCGATAAAGTTGCTCGGGAAGTTTTACCGCCGTCTGTACTGGAAGATGAAGGAGATATTATGTACGGGCGGGTACTGGAAAATTTTGTCTTCCCGAATGGTGTCACTGACCATAGCTATTCGCCGCCAACATCTCTATCACGAAAGGAGAACAAGTGGGGCTGGGGATTCGCTCCGCCACTACTTCAGGAAGGGTTCCGGCAGACCGAAGCCTCAATGAGGTTTAGTTTTACTGGGCTAGGAACTGCAGTGGAGAGATGCATCCAGTATTCTACTAAGGATGTAACTCTTGATGAGAGGATCGAAATTGGGCGGGAGGCGATGCGTGTCGCGTTTGAACATCTTGCTACTCGAGTGGTAATAGCCTTGGATGGTGGAATTGCTAACGCTACTACGACTGAGCCTATTTCGACGCTCATTGTTAGTGGAGGCGTGGCGTCTAATCAGTACTTAAGGGCAGTGTAAGTCTCTAGTTCTGTTACTCTTGCTCACTCTAGCTAAGAGTGATAGGCTTCGGTCTTTTCTAGACCAGCGGGGGTATTCAAATGTGCAGCTGATCTTCCCTCCACCGGCTCTCTGTACAGACAATGCTGCCATGATTGCTTGGGCTGGGATGGAGATGTTTGAGGCTGGCTGGGAAAGCGGACTGAGCTGTGGGGCTCTTCGGAAATGGTCGATGGATCTTTCTGCGGACGGTGGCATTCTTGGGGCGTCAGACTGGAAGCGACGGCGCGGAAGCGAGGAGCTTGCTGACTGAGTTCAAGCTCTGTTTGAACGTGTCAAATTCGTTATTCCAATTCTAAAAAAAAAACGATGCCCCTCATAACGCCTAGAGGACCCGACCACCCGAAGCATTTCTTCTCATGGTCGGGCTACTGGACCAGTGCCCCCATTTGTCCGGGATTAACGCCAGGCCTGTATTGCTCGAAGAAAGCCCTACTAGAGTCTGCGTTACTCTTCGGCTCTGTGGTGTTCCGGTGAGGAGGTTTCCGGCGATCTCTCACGGACTTCAGTATCTCCGTCTGCGTCATCCATATCGGCCTCTGCTATGCCACTATCGTCCATCACCACTGAGTTTATGAGCTTTCCTCTCCTGTCGTTCTCACCTGCAGCGTCATCATCCATCACTGATGTCAGTGACATTTTTTCGCGTCTTTGGGCATTCCGGCCCGCAGACTGAAGATTTTTCAGCCCCTTTTCCATGCACTGCGTCCGACAAATCAATGTTGTGTTCAATTCAATCGGCAATTGGGCAACAACTTACCTTTTGCTCTATGATTTGCCACTTCTCGCCAACTTTGGCAGCAAGCATGGACCACATGTCCTTCCTTAAGCTCATGTATTCCATGGCCAATTTTTCGAGTTTGCCTCCGTCCCAATCTTCGGCGCTCCTTCTTTCCATCAATCGCTCATGTCGTTTGCGACATGCGTTGGGTGTTTTTGAGGGGAAATTTTGTTGTTGGATGGGGCCCCAGTTCATGCCTTGAGCTCTAGCAGCCATAAGGACCTCGTCGTCACGCGGTGACCACGCACCAGAAGATGACCGTAAGGTAGGCGTGGCGGTTGGCGCGACATTGTTGACGGGGTATGGTGAGGTTCGCTGAGGTGTGCTTGATCGAGAAACTCTCGGCATAATGATGAGAGATCTTGCGGAATATGGTGGAAGGAGATGTCTGGAAGGATGTGACCTGAAGGAGGTGAAAACAAGAGAGAGCAGAGATATGGTATATCTGAGAAAACCCGTGACAGAACTGTTACGAAACGAGTGGAAGGAGAATCTGTTACAAAAGATCAAATACAGTTTTTCTCGAGTCTAGTGGCTCGCACCCGTTCCGTACTTATACATCTTCCCTCCACGGCCGTTGAAAAAAAAAACAAAGATGCCATACAGTACGTCGAACATTGACGCCGAAGCCATGGGCTTTCCTGACGTCGGGACCATGAAACAATGCCGCCTCTTACCCACAAAGGTTAGAGAAGGTCGCGGGCGCCCCCAAGCGGACTGATGAAACTCGAACGAATGAGTCGAATCAAAGTCGCCCAAGTCCTGAAACAAGATGGCATGTTCTACGAGAAGCATGTTGTCGATGTCTGGAGTTATTCTTTTTGGGGTGGCCATGTTTAGGCGGTTGTTTTGGTAAGAAAGCACGCGGCTATCCGATCTGAAACGTCGGGGGCCAGACCTTTAGGGGCCATAACCGTTGTGCCAAAATAGTACGGCTAGGGCTGGCCTGGCTCTTTGGTCGACCTAATAGGCGGCGGGGGCCATGTTCGGCGTCTATACGGGAGGTGAACGGGAGCTTAACCACGAGGGTCATGCAATCAAATTTGCCGGGCAACGACCACCAACGCCTGCGGTCCAAAGATTTGCAGAATTTCAGACCATGCAGACCAAATGCAAATGCATAATGGCACAAAGGGCTTATTCGTTTGGACGGGCGGCACGGAAATGGAGTATCGGCGGATGCACTCCGTAGGTATGAATGCTTGTCTGTGTGTTTTTGAAGGTGCCCGGCGGATCCAACGGCCAGCATCTCGAACCGCGAGCACAGGCCACCCTCAGGACAAAAGCAGCAGACGCTCGCTACGCTCGTACAACACTGACTGAATCGCTCAATTGCAACACGTATCCGACAGTCGTAGCCACAAGAATGCTTTGTTTCGCACTTTCGATTTCGAAGGCTGCAGATCAAAGAAAGTACGGATACTCGCAAAATCCTGCATTGGGTAAAGGATAAAGGTGTGGCATGTTTACGGGCAGATTTCCGCCGAGGGCGACCATACGGAGTGTTTACGATTGCAATGCCGCGAACGCTACGGTTCTGTAAGAATATATGCGCATTTTACACATCTACATCCAGAAGCGTTCAGTACGCCTAGACGCAATGACTCTATGAATAAGCCTACAGGGGAGCGCTTCAGAGCCACTAGATCTCAGTACGGCCATGCCCACTGTGTGGCGTGGGTTTTGCTGTCCGCCCTAGCGCCATCGCTGACGGACTGAAGAGGCGCTTCCATCGTGTGGAGACCACCGCGAATAGATTCACCACTCACATCCCGCTCGACGGGAGTTTCACTTGGCCCAGTCGTCGCCGACCCGGCCAGCGCGCCAACAGTTAACGTTGGTTCTACCTCGTACTAGGTAACACCCCTCTCGTTAGTTTCAACGTCAGCCCACATCCCAAAACAAATCGTTTCCCATCGCTTCGCTTGCTCCCTTCATTTCCGCAACCGCCCAATGCCTGGTCAATATGGCTACCAGAACATACCTCTCCCATTTAATTTCCAACACGGCGGGACTTTTGACTTCGTAACCCTTGGGTATTATAGGCGCAGGAGAGCCCCACAGGTATAAGACAGCTTGGAGGACGCTAGCACAAGTTTGTTGTCAACACCACGTCAGCAGGATAATCTCCTTGGGTTCATTAGTTGCTCCCATCTCTCAATTTCCTCTGAACAAATTTCATTCAGTCCTTCGTTTGTTTTCCATTGAGCGTAGAACTTTCTCTCTTGATTTTTTCTCCTTAGTTCCGTATATCACGTCATTCGTCCGTCGTTGAACGATACGTCTCTCAGAGTGGCATCATACACACAACGCGTACTCTCCTCCAGCTACTCTCGCACACAAACCAACAACCTCTTAGCATTGACTGCTACAAATTCCTTCCTGATTACAACAACATTGTCAAGAGTTGATTCCAATAACGGATCCCGACGAGACATTTACAGGTCAAGAGAAGGCCGACGAATACAGCAGAAGTGCATAGACCAGCACAATTCGTCCGGAATTCCTTTTTCTTAACATGCACTACAATTTCCTCCTCACCGCGGCCCTGTGCACTACTCGTTTACTTCGTTCTCACAACCTCCGGCATGCCTTTTTCGGCGGCTTCGCTACAATTTCCCTCGGCTGTCGTCGAGAAACCAAGGATCTAGACATCCTCATCCAAACCACGAAACCTACACTCGTTCGTCTACTCAGTGGCCGCCCAGATTGGCTAGAGGTTCAACAGAGTCGCGACGACTATGTAGCTTATCTCTGGAAGGGCTGCGGTGATGCTAACCTGGTCTTGGTTGAGTTCTTTTTTTTCAAAGCTGGCAAGGACGGCCTACAGGACGGCTTCCCTAAAATCCAACCCTTTACGCATTACAAGACTAGTGCAACTTTACCACTCCTAAGCCCATGGCATCTCTTCCTTGGTAAACTCTCAGCATCTGCAGGGCGCGAGAAACTAAGTGACTTAGCTGATTTATTGTTCCTACTTTCGCTTTATCCGGCCGAAATGGAGCGAGGTTTGCGCAACGCTCGTTTAGGTTCTAGGAGCGCTGTATCACTTGGAAGAATGCTTATGGTTCGGTCATCTTCAATGCCTTCGGACAAGAAAGGCCGTGGGGAGGTACAGCAGATGCTTGCTGGGGCCGCTCGGAAGTGGCCAGACCTGAGGATCGCGCTGGCAAGGGTGGGACTCAAGGGTACCCGAATGCCTGCGCCTTCATGCAAGCCAATAACGCTGAAGATGGAAACCGGTGCTGTCCAGAGGGGTTTGGCGTGCTGAATCAGCTTACTTTTGATCTCGGTCGGACAAAGATCGGTCGGACAAGACACGGTTGCAGGGCAGCCATGTGATTCAACAGAGTGCCATTAGTTTTTAGTTCCAAAAGCATGTAAAAGTAAATAGAATGGGTCTCTTGAGTCAACTATACAGATATATCTAATTCATCAAACAGATCAGCTTCGTTGTAAGTAGGAGTCGCTGTTTTCCTCATGAAGAGAATGCACAGTAAGCCTGATGCGAGATGCAGGCTTTATATAATGTGACGAGATGGCCTGCACCCAGCAGAGCGTTACGGCTGCTACTGGCTGAACGTGTACATACTTGAAATCTATGCGACCATGGGAGCACTTCGTGCCTATGGCTGATGTAGGCATCGCAGCAATAGAAAGCTCCCGTATATACACTATATACCTATAGGGTACAATATACCTCCGAGACTGGGTGTTCATGGGAATACTCCGGATATATTTGACAGTTTCACCATAGTATCTCGCATGACCATGCCAGAATCCTGTTGCGGGCGATACAAACGATTAAAGCCTCATGTGTAAGCGGACTCTATACGCTCCAGGGCGGCCCGAGCCGCTAAACTGAAATAGGGAATGGTTTGTGCTCTTCGGATTTCCCTTGTGTATGGTGAATAGAGAAGAGATGTAACGATGTTTCATGCCACAAGCGAAAACGTCGGATGAAGATTCTCCAATGGCCGTAACCTCCATCGTGTGCTTGTGCGATTGAACCGACGCGAGTTGCTCCTGCATCTGAGGTGCTGTCCCTCGTGCGTACCTACGTTCAGGTCACTGCCAACGCTGCACGGCATCCATCGTCGAATGCGATGTGTGTACGTGTGTGGCACGCCAGTGAAGGGGCTTGCCGCTTATGACTTAGCGTGTTGCCAAGTTGCCATAAATCATTCGGGGCGGCTCTGTCTTAGGGCGTATGGAGTAGAGCCTCTTCCTAGCCCTGCCCCATTTCCACCAGCGCCCGCCCCATCGCCTAGTTCATTTTCGACGCATTCGTCCTATATCGTGCTTGAACGGTCCGATCTTCTGGTTGTCATCGTTGCTCTGCTCGACTTGGTTCGTGCGGTCGTGGATATCTGGGTTGTTCTGGCCTGCAGCGTCTCCGCACAACAGCTGGCACTGGGCGACACTCGCCTTGCCTGTGAGAGCACTGCCCACCTCCCCCGGGTGACTGCGGTCTATCCATCGCGTGAGAATCGAAGCTTCGAATCACTCGACGACCGTCCTGTCGTGGCAGAAACGCGACAAGACGAACACTCCGATCTGCGCATTTGTTGTCGGGGTGATTTAAGCTTTTTGAGCCTCCATTCGAGGCTCGGACGAAGTTCCCGCCTGGTCAGTACGTGGCTTTTGCTACGATGATATGCCGTATTGCGCGTCTCCCAACGTCGCACCATTCCTTTTGCTCGTGTTTAGACGGTCCTGTATCTCTCGGCATTGCTTTTGTCACCAAGTCTCAAGTCTTGTGTTAGTATGCATCTCGTACTGACCAAAGCTCAGCACAACATCCTAGCTCCTACGCTGGACTATACCCGGAGAGCTCCAACTTGACGGCTTTGCACCGGTAATTGTTCATCATCCCGAGTCCAAGGATTGTGGCTGCTGTTGTTCTTTCGAACACGGTCAACTCCACCGGACGAATAAAGTTCTTTGGTCGTTCAGCCGCACTCACAGCCCACTGAACCTTCCGCCACAATACGGTCACGTATTGAACTGCTCGGATATATCGATTTGCTGAACCCGACATTCTAAAATAATCCATAAAGGTTCGTACAGAGTCACGTTCTTAATTATCTTATTGCTGCGCGGCTTGCGCATTCAGTTAGAGACTGGGGAAGTCAGAGTGCCAGTCTGTACCATCAGCACAACCCATCGCGAACTACACGAACATAATTCTGCGACGCAGTCCCTGTCGGGCTTGATGCTTGTAGTGACGGAAAAGTCCCGAGACTGCCCCAGGCCCCGCGCGGCTGAGACTTGGGGCTCGAACATTGCGCAAGGGGCTATACTTAAACAATCGTTGATGGTTTACGCGGAACTAGCATGCGTGGCTTCTGATGGTTGCGAGCGCTGTTGACATTCAGCTGTGTATGGTGCTGACCTGCGTGGTGTCTCACAGATCACCAAAGCTTACCTTGGCTACGCTTTCGCTCCCCTGGTATTAGTCGATCGCACCCGCAGCATCAGCTTGACTGCAGAGAGACTTTTCGAAGCCAGTGAGTGATACCCTTTGATTGAACGCTCATCTCATATCAAAGATTTCCGACTATGCCATAACACAGTCACTGACAATCTATTGTCTATTACCTAGTCATTTACTCCGAGAAGCTTCCGCATTGCTCTCGCAACGAACTATCTAGCTCTCAACTTTCCTATCTTATTGAACCTACGGAACCCAGTTACCTCTTTAGTCCGTCTTAGCAGGTTGCGCGAAGGGTGGTTCAGCACCATCCTCTGCGTTGCCACCTAGTGAGTGAAACTGGCGACCGCGGCCGAAAACTACGATTCCGACGACGCTCTCAATCTCTCACCAACCCTACAACCGCTAGTTCCACGACTGAACCCTTCACCATCTCCGCCACCCTTCGTTTCGCAGCCACAGCAAACCGTGCCGCCACAACAGAGCGTCAGTTCCCCGTCCTCCAAGCCATTCAAAAAGTCGCGATCTAATCGACATCGCAAGACCCAAGCCACTCAAGGCGACGCTGTTCTGGTCGGGTTTCTAGCGGATCACAAACAACCGGAAACCGCTCGGAGGGCGGGGGCCCAGCCTTTACCCTCTGACTCTGAGATCGATTCTGATAGTGATCAGGATATGGACGACGCACTTCAAAATGTGGCATCACAAGCACTGCAAGCTGGTGGCTTGACTGAACCGGGGAATGACGTTTCTGATGAACGTGAAACAGAAGCCAGGGCTTCTGGAAGCGCCCAAGAAAGGGATAGTGGTGCTGGTGGATCGAATCATTCAGATGCCGAGGGCAAAGCCGGTCCAAGTGGTAGTTCCATGTCTGAGGAATCTCGAATGCAAGTGGACCCGAAAGTCTCAGATGATGCAGTAGGTGGTCTTTTGGCTCTAAAGTCGCCGAATGTTCCTCCAAGTACGTTGGCCATAGCCGCTTCTCACAGTCAGGCAAATGCTTCCACAAATGGTCACGTACAAAACGAATTGGCCACCTCGCCAACTCTGCGGGAGTATGCTATACCTCCCTATCGGGGCTCTCCGCGCCAAACGCTGCCGGCAATAACTTCCATGGCACCACCGAACTCGCCACCACAAGCAAACTCGTCAACCGTGTCGCATGGTGAGCGTCCAAATTTGCCTCCTCTGCACTCGCACTTGACTCAGCTTGCCGAGGCTGCCGAGAAGGAATCGATACAACCGCACGAGCCAAGAACAAACGGCACAAGTTCTGGCCTGCGTCAGGCGTTTCCACCAGTCGTCGTTGGCGCAGGTCGATCACCTCCAACGACTCAAGCTGGTTTGGCTGGCCAATCTCGCCCGCGTGTTCAATACATGACTGCCCTCCAACGTAAAGAGTACATGGAAAGCCCACAGGCATCAAATCATTATCCATCTCCCAGCCAATATCCGGCGTCTCAATCCTCTCCTGTAAGCTCGTACAGCGAGACATCCCCGCAAGAGCCGTTCCCCAGAGGACGAGAACTTCCGAGCATATCGCCTCCTCCAGCGCCTGGGAATCCTGGTTCCCATCCTTATTACTACAATCGGAGGCCTTCACAAGCTTCAGAAAACGGTCCACCCTATGCTCCCTTGTTACAGGCTGAAAGCCCATATCCTCCCCCACCAACAGCGGACGGCCACACGCCTGCTGAAGGCTTCAGTCCAAGCGTGGGAACCACACCAAGGGATCAGAGAATGAGTATTGATGAACCGCACCCACAACCTGCTGCTCCTGCTCCACAGCAGACAGGAGCTTTACCGACAGGCGGCTTCAAGTGTGAGCATGCTGGCTGTACGGCTGCGCCTTTCCAGACTCAATATCTGCTAAAGTAAGGATTGATCTGTTCCCTTCAGTACAAGAAGCTAACCGATCCCGAAGCTCCCACGCGAACGTCCACTCAACAAATCGCCCGCACTATTGCCCCATAAAAGGGTGTTCCCGAGCCGAAGGAGGGAGAGGTTTCAAGAGAAAAAACGAGATGATTCGCCACGGCCTCGTACACGACTCTCCGGGTTACGTGTGCCCATTCTGCCCAGATCGAGAGCACAAATACCCAAGACCGGATAATCTACAGAGGTGAGTTAAACATATTCCGTGGCTGTGCCCGAAGAATGCTAAAGACTCTTCGTTTTTCAGGCATGTACGCGTCCACCACGTTGATAAAGACAAGGACGATCCGCAATTGAGAGAAGTGCTGGCGCAGCGACCGGAGGGCGGAAGCCACCGAGGCCGTCGTCGGCGGATAGGTGGTTAAGATTTCAAAGGCGTGCTAGTACATCCGAGGTCCGCGGCGTTTGGCTTCTTCCGGTGTCTAATTTCTTGCAGTTTCTTTGCGAATAACGACGGG